>JAODLI010074000.1:0-13671 GCA_027575585.1 Percopsis omiscomaycus
CTCTCTCTCTCTCTCTCTCTCTCTCTCTCTCTCTCTCTCTCTCTCTCTCTCTCACACACACACACACACACACACTCCCCTTTCTTCGCCTCCCTGTCACTTCTGCTTGTTCTCAACCGGGGCTTGAGCATGCATTGAACAGTACATCAGAACCAGACAGGAAGACCACAGTGGACTGTAAACAGACTGTTATTATGGACCTGCAGCCATTCAGTGCCAGTAGACCCTCCACAAGCTTAACAGGGCATCTGCTGCAGAGGAACAGGGCTGCAGACATCACGCATAGCCCCGGGGGGGGCGCTGGCTGGAAGAGGAGATGAAAGCCCAGACCGAGAGCAATTTGGTGTCTTAAACTGTCATGCACTCGCTGCGCTGGGATTGGCTCTGGAGAAGATCACGGGCCGACTGGGAATGTGGATGGATGTTTAAGTAAACCTGAGACCATGTTCAAAAGAAATCAGAAATCCCATTCAATTCAGCGACATCTTCATTGGCGCGTTGTGTTTTGCGGGTTCAGCAATACTGTGTATTAGCGATGGTTCATAACCCAATTGAGAGCCAATCCGCACCGCCTAACCCAGCAAAAATATGCGTTGACCAACCGCCCAGACCCGACCCAACCCGCAAACCGCCCACTTTAGCCTTTATAGCGTTGATATCATGTATGACATCCATATCCTAGAGTAAGCGATAACATTTTCTTATTTAGCACGTTTCAAAAGGGACAGACACTGGTGTAGACAAGAAGGTTTTGCAGAGCCACCATAGGCTAGGCTACAGGAAAGTGAGCAGTGTTGCACTATTTCGTTTTTAGGCTTGCTATTATGCTAACATTTAGGCGTTTGCCCAAATGTTAGCATAATACATTGATTGCAAGGCATAGGCTAGCCTATTGTATGCTAATAGCGTCTGGGCCTAGGGCTAGCCCACCAAATTAACAGACGAATGGTTCCAAATTGTGCTCTTTATTGTTGCATAGCAGAAACAGCAGAAAGTAGCCTAACAGTGCTGATGTGTGATAGATGTGGGTAAGCCTACTTTATAGTGCGCACGTGCGTGTGTGTGTGTGTGAGAAAGAGAGGGGGAGAGGGAGAGAGAAGACGGGTGAACTAATCACAGCCTAGCCTATTGCATGCAATTCGGAGCACCTATAATGATCACTACTGTGTATACTGTAATGTGTAACATGGGTCTCTCTGCCTCGTGTAATTGTCTTATAACAGCACTGGGTATTTATTTAGAACATTTACATATTTAGACATGGGAGGTTAACCCGGGTTTATTTATAGTCTCTACACACTGTACATACCTAACCAGACATATCTTAACATTTTTGCGAAAACAAGGCGACTAAACCAAGCTTGGGAAGTTTATGTACATGTGTATGTACTCGCATCACATCAAGAACTAATATTTTGATTTCATTGTCACGACATCTGATTGCTAAGGATACTGACATTCTTATGTGGCGCATGATATATTAAATAATTATAAATATGCGGTGGGGGCACTATGAAGATGAACCCACAATATACATCAACATCACATTGCTGTTCATGAAAACATAACAATGGTCAAAGCATCACTGTAAGGGATTCTACGTTTCCCATTGGCTACAGCATTTCACCGTTTGGCCACCCCTAAAGTGAGACATTCATTCACCATCGCATACCCAGCATTAAAGTGAGAGGACAAATGCACTTAATTAGTTTAGGGATCAACAGTAAAACTGAATTGTCTTCGAGCTACATTATGTGTGGGCAGAGAAAAGATGGACAAACAATACGGAGAGATGGAAAGAAAAGAGAAAGGGTATGGACAGAGCAAGATGTGATTGTAGATATTTTGGGGAAAGTGGTTCTCTCTGTGCGTGGGCTGCCAAAGTGAGATTTGTTTAAGTAGCAATAAATCACTTTTACTTGCACCCACGTGTTTGATATATATCCTGTATCAATTTGAATTTGAGAAAAATGTCTGGTCATGCTTGAATGGAAGATCAAGGTTCAGTTCCGTGCTGCAGCAAGGCACCCCCTGTTAAAATATGACCATGTCCTGAATGACTTTTGTTAGTATCTCTGTCGGTGTATTTCTATCTCTAGACCATTTTTGTGCTTTGACTGTTTACACACCATGCTTGGCAGTCATTGTAAAGCTAGCTAATAACAAGAATGCTATTAATATTTAAATATGTGAGCTAATGGCCTAATGACCACAGAGTTGAGGGCAGAAAGAATGAAAGGAAGGAAGGAAGAACGAAAGAAAGAATGATGAGAATGAGAAGGCGAAATGGGGCATGTGTTCAAGGGCATCGTTGACACCTTTCCCTCGCCCCTTCGAGCCCAGGCCGAGGAGGTCATTGCGGATTTGCCGGAGGGGGCACGCTGAATAAATAAAGCTCAAATTAAAAGTACATTAAGTGCTTGAAATGTAAACCTTTAGCGGGGCTAGAAATATTAAACTCTGCTCGTTTAAACATCATTTTAAACAGTTTTACGTGGTAAAGATAACATTACACGGGGAGGAGGTGGGGGGGCACTCTACTTGTGGCTGTGAGTTATGTTTATTTGCTCTCCTGAGGCTGTATATCACTCAGACCGGTGCTGCTGCTGGCTGACCAGATGGCGTGCAACAAACACACACACACACACACAGTTCCTGCAGCTCTGTTATAGCAACATTAATAGTTCCCACAGTCTCATCTGTCCCCATCACTACTACAGCTGACCTAGCGGTACCTTAATACCAGCGGTTAAACAGCAGTCAAAGTGGGGGTCAGGACCCTCCCAGAGGTTGCAAAGAACATTTCAAGATTCTGAAATATTATGTTTAATCTTTTTTAGATCATTTTGGTGTTTATGGTTGTTTATGTTTGTATTATGAGATCAACAACTGTGAAGTGTTTTCTTCTTGTTGGGGGGGGGGGGGGGTCAATAAGTTTAAAATCTGCAGCTGCAGAGATCCTGTTATAAACTGTCCTACCATCTGTATGTGTGTACCCTTTCCCCATCTGTGTCCAGACCCACGTCACTCTACCTTCACAGGTCTGGCTGTGCACAGGTACATCCACACCACTCCATAGATCCACACACCTCCCTCACGCCCGCCTGGATCCCAACTTTCCTCTTCAGCAGCACAGCCATCTTCTCCTGAGGCCGGGCATCTCCTCCTATAGCTCCATCCCGCTCCTTCTGCATTAAATCTTCTTCAGCTCTGCCCTCACCAGACCAGCCTACAGTCCCCAGACACAAGGCCCTCTGTATCGCTGAATCCATACCCACTGATGCTAGCCACCGGATTATTAATGGAGAAATTCATCACTCAGCCAATGCCTCTTAATTCAATCCACCAATATACTCAACCCATGCATGCATCTATCAAACCATCTACCAAATCATCAGTCAAATTAACTAATCAGTCAGGTCATTATTGACAAAACGGATCAAAACAATCTACAGCCACATTTGCATTCACGAATATAACCGAAGCTGGTGAATTAGATAGGCTACATTATAGTGCAATCTGTTGTTGGTAGTGACAGTAGCATATAATTACTGGCTGCTAGTTGACAATAGGCTTTGCAAACATTACATATTAAAGACAGACGAGAAATAAATATCATGATCGAGGCACTATTACCAACACTTGAAAATAGTTCTTAATTTTGAGGAAATCGAGATATAGAACAATGAATGATGGGGAGAAATCTCACTTTCAATATGCCAGTCTAAATCTAAATGAGCTCGCGCAGGGGAAAGAATGCCAAAGATAGGAGAGAAGAGAGGTGGAATACCTTGTCCTTTGTCCACGAAGCTCGTGATGGTGTTGGCCAAGCCTGCCTCGTGCAGGGCGCTTCCGTTCAAGTCTCCGGTGGAGAGCGACCAGTAAAGCGACAGCATGTAGTCGTGCGGGGTCACCAGCGGTTGCTTGTAGTGCATTTCCCGTTCGCTCACCTTCCCCGGTGCCTTGATATCGGCGCTCCGCTGGGCCGCCGGTGCAGAATGCTGTTGCGTTTGCACACCAGCGGTTTTGTGGCCAGCAGGCGCGCGTATCGATGCACCCACAGCCGGTCCCGCAGCAGGTTTTCTGTTCTTTTCCCCCGGTGGACCACCACCTGTACCGCCAATTCCCGCACCTTTCCGCGCGGTGTGCGCGCTGTACGCCGCAGGAGCGTGCGCTTTGCTGTGCGCATCCCCACTGGGCAGCCAAGAGCGCACGGCTTCTTTCCGTCCTAAACTGACGTCTTTGTCCCGCTGTGGCAGCTGCAGCTTTGCCCGGTTCCCGGCTGCAGGCGAGTTGCGCTGTGATGACGACGAGGATGTGGATGTTGTCTTGCTTTTAATAACCGTCGCTTCGCCCTTGATTAATGGCGGGCCCGCTCGGATCCGCGTGATTCTCGCCGGTGAGAGTTTCCAAGTCCCGGGAGCGGGCAGCCTCCCCGTGGCAAATGAAGACTCACCGGCTCCCCGGACAAGGGATTGGTCAGATTCTCCTCCGCCTTGCGCGCGCCCTGCCGCCTCTCCTCGCCGGTGGTTGTCGGTCGGTCTGGTCCGGCTGAGTGAGGCGAGGACAGGATCCAGGTAGATCAGAGTCCAGAAGCCCAGTAGGAGAAGGAGACGCTTCACAACTTTCATCCTAAAGGCCTTTTGCCTTTTCCCAGGCCGTCATTGTAATAAACAAGACTCAAGGTTCTGGATTAATTGACCCTTTGGCTTAAATGAAGAAGAAAGATGCGTTCAGTTCGCTTCGAACTTTTCATCCTCTGAGCTCACCCTGCGCGCTGTCCACGGAGAAATAGAGATAAAGACAGTTACCCGTTTGGAATGACCTGTGAGCATGAACGACTTTTCCAAAACAAAAACGTGCGGTATTACTGTGTATTTTGTTGTGAAGAAACAGGATCTTCAGACTGATCTTCTCCAATACGTTATCTAGATGAACCATAGTGTAGGAAAAATTCCGTCAGTGTAGCGAGCTTCTTGGAAATCCAGAGAACGTTTTAGGTTTGGGAGCGTAAAAAAGTGGACCTGCATTAAACACTCCCGGTTCTATTCTGCTGGATATCTTGTAAGAGACTTCTTTAAATCCCACTTTTTCCAAGAGAGGCAAGAATGGCGTAATGCTGCTGCGGCAGTTTTTTTTCCTCCAAAGTTTGAACCGCGTCCAGTGAAAATATTTCACTCACACACGAACCTGCAGGTGCTCGAAAAAATCTCCAACAAACCTGAACTCAGGAATTGGAAACGGAATTCCAGCGCAAAGCTTTTTTAATTACCCCGTGATGTCATGCTGTCCAAACTCATTTAACAGCAATATTTCTCCTCAAATCTTCCTCTCTCTCTTTCCACCGGTGACTCACTCAAGCTGCAACGCAAAATGGCACTAAACCCCCCCAAAGCTTGCATTATGTCATTAGAAGTGAACAGTTCTTCTAGGCTTCCACTCTCTAAACAATGGGGTGAGAAGGGCAGCAATGTCAAGATGGCAAGCGCTGGGAGTTAGTATAGCAAGTACACACACTTAGGAGTTATTTAAGTAAGTACACACACACACACACACACACACACACACACACACACACACACACGCATGGTGTGCGTTGGCATAATCTATAGAACATACATTCACACACACAGACAGACCCAAAACGAAAATGCAATGTGGAGGAGTGTCACCATGCCCTGCTCAAGGGAATGCCAGCCCTATGGGAATGCCAGCCCCATGTCAAACAAAATAATGAATTTTATTTGTAAAGCACATTTTAAACACTCAACATCAGTAGCAAAGATAAAAGCATATAAGACAAAACACGGTTTAATATATTAAGACATCAGAAACATCAGGAAAGGCACTATGAGATAACGAAAATAAAATAAATACATACACAAAGTAAAATGAGACACACTATATACATTAAATGCAGTATATCAAGTCTGGGTGCATCTCCCCCTGTTCTATACGTCCTCAGCTCCATAGCCCGTTTTGGGAGATGGGGGCGGGGGGGCGGGGGCAGGTATTTTGACTCAAAAGCTCTTGGCCAGGTTAATTTATAATGCCACGAGGCGAGCCAGCGTCTCTTGTGTCATAAATTTAGTTAAGACTAAACCTTAGCAATAATTAGAAGCCAAAAAGCATGGCTTTGACTTTTTTGAGATTTTGGCAGGCGAGTAGGGTCTCCGGTGGTTTGTAATAAGAGCTGGTGTTTTTGTACAGTATAACACACACACACACACACACACACATGCGCACCCTCTTACTTTTTTTGCTTTCTCTCAATACACCGCTCTCTCTCTCTCTCTCTCTCTCTCTCTCTCTCTCTCTCTCTCTCTCTCTCTCTCTCTCTCTCTCTCTCACGCCAGGCTGCTCTGTATGGGGGCATGATGGATGAACAGAAGTGATTGGATAATGTGGGCCTGTCACTGATCGCACATGAGATCAAGCTGATCCAGTCCATTCAACTCAGCAGCTACGGGACATGAACTACGGTGACGTATAACTCGCCGCTGCTGGCGAGGGCCAAACGACAGCCTAGTAGCTCGGCCCCGTGTTAATACTGTAGTGCACTGGCACTCCAATACACAATACACAGGGCCAAATCAAAGTTCAGTCAATAATGTATTTGCCGATATTCGGCAACCCCACCAAGTCAGTTTCTTTGTCAAGTGTGTGTGTGTGTGTGTGAGTGTGTGAGAGTGCTGCACATCATTGTGTAAGCACCTTTACTAAACCTTTACTTTACTAATTACAATTACAATTATGTCATTTTATCCAAAGCGACTTACAATTACATGCTGCCGTTACATGGAGCAGATAGAGGTTATGCATCTTGCTCAAGGATGCTTACAGGTAGGCCAACACTGGGGCTCGAACCCACGACCTTCCGGCTGGGAGTCCAATTACTTCTTGAGGCTGGAGCAGCAAGCATGCAAAATGTGGCTCTTGCGTGATGGCTGTATCTGTAAGAGGCAGTGATGGCTTGGTCGTGGGTTCATAAGCTCATAAGAGTACTGGGAAGTCAGCCGGAGACCACACAACGGAGACTTTCTTTTAAAAAAAATAGAATACACATTCTATATTTATGTATTTTTCATGCGAATGAGTGTTTGAAATAATCATCTGGAACATTTGGATAGGAATGTCCCTGCTTTGCCACTCTAAATTGATATAAAAAGGGTGATACAAGCAACACCCAGATGATTTCAACAATTTTGATGGTTACATGTGCTGTTCACTCACAGATCTGTCCTGGGAAAGTCCTCAGGAGTGTAGGAAGTGATGTGTTTTTTTTTAATGCTTCCAGGAAAAATACATGTGTTTTATGTTTTCAGAAGAAACCGATGAACACACTCGCACTTCATAAACAGAAAATCCAAGGAAAGCGAAAAGAGATTGATCGGAGAAAGGCAAGTATGACGGATTTAAATTTTTATGTAACATCTTTGATTTAGTCAACATCAATGTTGATATTATAATCTTAATTAGCATCTTCAAAAACAACAAAAACATTTGGTGGACTTAACCGTCATAAGATAATAAAATAATAATATCTATCATTTATTTTAAACCTTAGAAAACCCTAGCAACACATCGGCACGCCCTTACAGAAAAAACACACAAATTTCTGTGACTCACATTTGATCACATGTGAAGTTCATGTGTTTTTCTGTAAGAGGCGCAGATTTACTGATTCCCCACACACACTGCCTGCACCACTGTCTTTTAGTGGAATGCTGGGAATAGCGGTTTTGGGGCGTTGTGCCAAAGCTGTGAAACTACATGTGTATGCAAACACTTCCTGTATCTAAGGAACTTGTGGTGTATATATTTGTTTGTGTGTGGTGCCTGTGGGTGTGTATGCGTGCATGCGGGCATACACTGCATGTTCTGCGGGTAACTCTGAGGCGACACACATACGCGTGTACACACACACCCCCACACACACACAAACACACAAACACAGGGTGCAAAAACCTCATTGCTTGCCCAGATCCACTGGTTTTCCCTCTAGAAAAAAGGTGAGTGCAGCAAATTAAAGGCCAACTGTCTAGAGCGTGTATAGTTTGTCCTAGGATGTCTGAGAAAAAATAATAATGGAAAAGAAAAAAAAATTGGGCTCAGAGGAAATGTGGTTTACATGGTACAGCCCTGGCCCGTGCGGCATGCAATCGCCAGAGAACACTGCCCTGGGCTGTATTTATACAGTGCAGAGGGATCTTGAAAGTATTTGCAGCACAAATCGGACGTTTTTATCAGTCAGGATGCTATGTAATGGAGCAGAATTCGAATCCTCCCTGCTTAGGCCCAAACAATCTCGCTCTCTGCTTATGAAACCTTAGAAGTCAAGCTATCCCCGATTTTTTCGTTTTCTCTCTCTCTCCCTCTCTCTCTCTCTCTCTCTCTCTCTGTCTCTGTCTCTGTCTCT
Source organism: Percopsis omiscomaycus (assembly GCA_027575585.1). Lineage (NCBI taxonomy): Eukaryota > Metazoa > Chordata > Actinopteri > Percopsiformes > Percopsidae > Percopsis > Percopsis omiscomaycus. The sequence continues at coordinate 8,420 of JAODLI010074000.1, forward strand.
CTCTCTCTCTCCCTCGCCCATCCCTGGACATTGCCACACAACTCAGCGTGGGGTGGGGCAGAGCTGCTATTGAGACAGACAGGGCTGAGTGACATGGACAAACCGCTCAGCGAGAGTTGTCTGCCGTGAGGTTAGACCAATAAAATAAAGCATCAATTTGTTCCTTCTGTTGCTCTGAGCTGGCGCTGGGAGATGGGCTCGCTGTCGCCGGGATGCGCTGGAAACCTGCTCCTTTGTTTATAAAACATTACAGCCGCGTGGGAGAGACGGTTGTTTGGATGACCGAAACATCCCTGAATGCTTAATGTTGAGGAAGGCCACACACGCATCATCCAGAATTAGTAAAAGCCAAATGAATTGCAGAAAGGAAAGTATTGAGTAATGGTGTTATAGTTTGTGTTATATACTAAGTCAAAGTTTCATCTTAATCTAGCCTATATGGTGTAGTGGTGTGAGGTATCCAATTCACCCACTGTCTACTTTTATGGCCTCTGTTAGACTTCCTGTTTTGAGTGTTGGGACATAAATATTACCTGGGAAGCGGTTTAGTTTGGATTCAGATCTTTTCCACCCCCACAAATGTCAATCTCACCTACTATAGCTTTAAGGTGTTAATACAACAATGGGTAATCCCCTCCCTGGTTGAAGCTGTGGGTAATCAGCGACATCCGCTAGTTTATTCACTGGTTGCATTGGAAATCTGCCTTTGGGTATCCTTGGCACATAACTGGACATTAATGGGCCATCACAGCTGAGGGGAGACTCTTATTGTGTAATAATGACGTGAATGTGATGCCAGACAAAGAGGCAAGACAATCTTATATTGTGTAAAAGCGCCTTTCCTGCTACATATACTGTATTAACTGTGTAAATGTTTTTGTTTTGTCCATCTTAGCCACGGATCCATCTTAACCACGGATCATCCTTGAAAAATGATAAATGAAAATTGAAAAAATTAAAAAATAAACTGTTTGAAAAACTAGTCTTGTATATTTAATATAAAATATTTGTAAAAAGCACATTTTAAAGGATTTTTTTTATTGTCAGCAGCTTTAATAGCTGTGTTAGTACATTGGAAGAAATCTTGGCAATGGAAGAGAATAGGAAAACCACCAATCACCTGGGTTGTCTTGTTTACCTCAGAAATGGTTAAATACCCCTTAAGGACAGACACAATTGTCTCCTGTTGTCTGTGAGCTCACTGTGATTCCCCCAAATACAGCCCCATCTCATCTGCTCAGAGTTACCACTATGTGTGTGTGTGTGTGTGTGTTTGTGCATGTGTCCCTGTATTCATGTGCCCAAACTGCCACAAAGCAGGCCTGTCACTTCCGAGACATAAACTAGATTAATCAAGCATCTATCCTTTTTTTTTCTTCTTTCTCCAAATATTGAAGTAAATTCATTCAAGTTAATTGGCTGTTTTGCCCCGGTCTACCCTCGCCTGTGACAGCCTTTATAAACCCAGAGTTCTGGTCCTTGTCTTGTGGTTCTTGGGGCTTAGTCATTGACTTTAAACTGAACCCAGAGAGAACGCGCTGCTGAATTTACCGCATGCCACTCTGACCAGATGCTCTTCCAGTGCCCCCTTTAGGCTAATGCAAGCCAGGGCCTCTTTGCGGAACAAATTGGGAACATCCAACCCATGCGGAGGAGTTTACAGGTTGCAGGTGGACCAAACAATGTGACATGGATCACTGGCGAACTCTGTTTATTAGTTTCTTCATCACTCACAGAAACCTCTCCCCCCGGGGCTGGGAGGAGGGGGCCCGTTGGACCTGGAGAGCGAGGGAACGTCAGTTTAGGGTCCCTGACTCCACTAAGACACGACCGAAGAGAACAAGGAGAGTAGGCACTGGTGAGTGAGTGACTGAGGCTCAAACATGGAAACTGTGAGCGGTTTGGATACGCTAGCTGAACTGTAAACCTTTTGACGTGGCCCTCGGACGAAGAGTGCAACATGGTAACTGTGGAAATATGGGTAGACCTTTTGTTTTGAACAAAGACTATGTATGAGGCTATGTATAAGAAACTATGCATGTCGAGCGATTTACTAAGTCCGTTTGGCATAACAAAATACCACACCTAAATGTAATACTCAATGTTTGCTCTATTTAGGTTGGGTACCAGGCCTGAAAATGACAACGTAGTGGAAAATATAACGTTACTTTGCCATCGCGGTGACACTGCAGCGCTCTGCCACACCTATGATGACTCTGTCATATTACAATCACAATCATACCTTTATCAGGGTAACACAAACCCCCGCAGACCGCTGTTGGACAAAGCCTGGGGATGAAGTTCAAGTATGTTTTTGAGGAAACGTGTTGCACGGTTCTGAATATGTTACGCGGGTTCAGCTGAACAGAACAGGGGCCGGTGAGAATAGTCCGCTCCAACATGAATTAACCATAGTGGTGGGCGATATGACCAGAAATCAATCTCGGTGTTTTCAGATATTTGATTAAATAACAATATTGGACAAAGGATGTGAAAGTTTGCATGTTTATGTTTTATTCATTATTCTTGTCAAGGGTTTTTGTCAAGATAAAAGTGATCTGGTATTCAGTTGTTACAATGAAAAGGCATTAGGCGAAGGTTTATGCGACCGTGTGTTTACAGGGGTCACAGGGGTCACAGACGTCAATAGCTTCTCTGGTTTGTTTTAATCCATTAATAAAGCATGTCAAGTGAATGCAAGCTATGAGAAAAATTTTATTTGACAGCTTTGGTCAAACTATGCCGAATTAATTGATTTACATTTAGTTTAAAACCCTTTCCATTCCTATTATCTGTATATATTTACACTACTTATACCACACATTTTTTATGTTGTTTGTCCTTTTTGTCTTAAGCCGTTTTCACACATGCAGTCTATCCCTGAAATGTTCAGGAACATTTTCTTTATGGGGTCATGTGTGAATGGGAACAGGAATCGATATTCTGGGAAATCTGTACTGCCAATTTCCCACCTCAAGACCTAATAACATTTCCGGAATAATGCCGGTATGGATGCATTGTGAATGAAAGCAGTAACATAGCAGGAACATACATGTAAAGGATTATGTCCAACTGACATAAGACGTTTTCACGTGGCGTGAGCAAAACAATCACAAGCTCCTGTGGTTGCCTTGCGGTTACGGTGATTTGATAACATGCAATACAAGTTTTTCGTTTCGCAAACAATCCATTTTCACTCAGCGTTTTCAAGGTGGCAATATTGCGCCTTCATTCTGCCTTGCCGTTCGAGCTGGCGGGTAGTCACAGAGCCGGAATGATGTCTGTAAAAGGCACAGCCGGCATGGCGGAACAGGGTGTGACGTTTCGATGAGGTTTTTCACCAGAGTCATGAATCCACAAGCACGGTATTATTTCATGAATGAAGGTTATAGCCTACTATAGCAGATGTGTCTTAGAAATTGCGTCCGTATGGGGGTGAATATAGCTAGACTTAGCTGAACAGAAGAATACAGAAGATAAAGATTGAATGGGACAAAGGGATAAGAATAGAGGGAGCCAAACTGAATAAACAATTAGAAAGAACATGGCAGACTTGCTATTATTCCAGTATTGAAAATGTTTTTTGGTTAATACTTTTTGGCCAGTGCAGAGATTAAACACCACGTGTTAACCAACTGACCTAACGGCCAACTTTGGGTCCCTACGTCTTAATAGCTCCTTAATGGGCACTAAAGGAAGGTTGATAAATAAATATACTTTCTTTGGTAAAAACTGGGTGACTAACTGTCGGCCCCTTTTTTTCCTCTCAGCTTTCTGTTGCCTTGCTTTTGATTTTTGATATAAACAAACCAACAGATTGTTTCATTTGTAACTTTGTATTAAATTAAATTTTAATATTACTGACATTAACTTACTTATGATGATGATCATAATAATGATAATAATAATAATAATAATAATTAATAATAGTGCAGGGCCCCTGGAATTATCCTAAAGTAAAGAGATTTTTTTTTAAATACGATACATTTATCTCATTTTAATATAAAAATGGTTCCTTTATAGAATTACTGTGACTTCATCTTGTTTTCACTGCAAACAACTTTTTGTTTCATTTTGATTTCACTTTTTGAAATCACTACATGTGTGAATAGTGAAAATAACCTTCCAGCGGTGCCTGGAAGGTTATCCCAGTAATTTACCAGGAACTATGTGTGAAAGAGGCTTTATATTTTCCTCTCTACCATAGGTCACACATGCTGATTATTGTTGACAGCTCTGTAAATGTAAAGTTTATCTACATAAAGTCGCGGATGATACAGTCGCAAAGGGCTGAATTGAAGCCCGGGTGCAATGCCTGAGGATGAATTGAGTTGATAGTCAATGCGGTTGTGATAACTGAAGCCACAAAGAGTTGATCAGCATCTGTTCTTTATCAGCATCAGGGCAACCTCTGCAGCGACTCTTTCTCATATTCTGCAGTAGAACCCGAAACTTATGAGGCCTTATCTGTTATTGTTTGTTCATGTGGCATTTCTTTCTTTCGTTCTTTCTTTCCTTCTCATGCTGTACTTATTTAGTTCTCTTGCCACCATTAAAATAGTCATACAATTGTTTCTTTCTCCTTTATGAAGGTTACACCTGGAGAGTCATGGTACCATAACTTTATATTTCACACCAGTATCTGTAGAAAACAATATGGAATTGTCCGATTTTATGGTCCATGGATTTGTGACGTAGCAGGTCTCCAGTTTCCTAATTGAAACAGCTTTTTGTTTTCCACTGAAACAAAACTGTTTTCAATTTCAGTGAGCTTGCATCTCCAATCACGATCACTGGCACTAATGCAGTGCAGCCTTCAAAAGAACCACCGCATTGTGTGTGCGTGCGTGCGTGCGTGTGTGTGTGTGTTGTTTTGTGGTGTAACCTTCCTTGAAGCCCCTAGCAGTGTCAAGTGGCCATATGGTGCGAGAGGGACCCCAGGGTACAGCCAGAGAAAGAGCTCCTTCTCTCGCTGGGTTGAGGCCTTGCTTTTCCACCTGAGACACAGGTGTTTGCTTAACGTGCCTGTGGCTTGGAGGGGCCAGGCCTGCTCGTTTACCTTCACCCAGCCAATGTTGACTTTCTGCTCTCCTCCTCCCCCCTAATGCCTGCCAGCCCCGGGGAAACGGACCCTCTCTACACTCTCAAGGGCTGGGCTCTTGATAAAGTTTGTGTGTGTGTGTGTGTGTGTGTGTGTGTGTGTGTGCATACATTTGTATCAATGTACATGGATGTGTGTAAATGTATGTGTG
>JAODLI010074001.1:0-13671 GCA_027575585.1 Percopsis omiscomaycus
AAATGAAAAGAAAATATATATGATATTATGGTATATAGTTAGATACTGTACAGTAGATGCCATTCACTGATTTTAGATTCATGCCTGCCCATGTAGTCCACGTGTAAACACACCCACACACGTTTGCACGTTAATAATATTCTGTCATTTGCGGCGAAGATGGAATCTGTTCTCACTACACGTTTAGCTCGGCTCTCAGTTTAGGCTCTTTGAGGTGTTGTTGAATTAAGGATGACTAACAACCACTGAGGCGAAGTTAATCGCATTTCTAATTAAACGTCTGAAGTACCGCCTTCGTTAGATCTGAAATGATGCCACAGAACGGCCACAAATAGAAGCTACGGCTTCAAGTGAAAGCCAAAACTATGTACTACAGAGTGGGTCTTAAACAGCACTGCTTCAAAGCGCTGCTATAAACAACATGTAGACAAACCCTTAGTAGGCTAGCCAATATGTTATACATATAATCACACACGCACAGATTAAAGCCCTGTAGGCATGTCTGTATAGTCAAACCCTATCATTTCAATCTGCGCTGTCAAAGCTGTACTTCATTAGGTTATGATTTATACATGTTTTCAAGTTTTCTCTTCTCTTCCCTCTGCTGTATTCTCACCCTTCTTCTCTCCCGCTCTCCTTCTCTATCTCCCCCTTACAGGTTGGGTTGGTTTATTTTCCCTTCGTCAGCCCGTTCTAGGGCCTTTTACCAGGGTCATCCACTGTGTTATGCTGACTGTCCCCATCAACCCCATTAACATAATGCAACACCCAGACCTGATCCAACAAAGGACACATATATAAGGAGTGGTCGGGAGTAGGCTTATTGGATTTATCTACAGTACCCATGTGACTCTGCTTATGATCCATGGTGCCAGAGGTACTGGACTCTGGTCAGTTTTTGTCGGAAAATCACTACAATCTATCAATAACCCTTTCCACAGCACACTTCCCACAATGCAATGAGTTTATTTGGCACCAACAATAATTTTTGCTGCTTCGGGTGGACTGACCCCTTGAACATTTCAAGGATGTAAACTTTTTAGCCTTTAAATATTCTTGGCAAAGTCCTGTCCTGTTTTCTTTTTATATCAACATGGGACTACGTTACCCTGTTCTGACTGACTCTAAACCAAGAACTATCCAGTCAAATCATGTGTTTATTTTTTTGTTTCTGGGATGATATTTTTTGTAACCTTTGTTTCTGCAGATTTATTGTGTGAATACAAATTCAGATTATCTACACATTATTTTATCGACTGACCAACCGACTCAATGCTGTGAAGGAGGCAGACGTTTTGCCAATTTTTCTCTATCTGTTTGATACCAAAGCAGCAACCATGGGCATTGTTGTTTCAGGAGGGGCAAACAGGAGCATAATGTCTGGAGAGAGGCAGGGTGGGGGTTGTTGTTTTCTTTTTTTGCATATTGGAAAAAAATACATATTTTACATGGTAGGTTATGTGGGGGTTGGGTTTCCTGATATCTTTTTTTTCTCCATTATGTTTTTCCCTTTCTCACCATCCACCTATACCTCAGAGTAAGGAGAGTGAGGGAGTCAATGGCCGTTTACAAACCACTAGCATTAAATTACACACCATAATAGAGGTAAATACGGAAATAGACATTCAGCTGTCCCGTCTGGACTTTTGAATTTGGGTCTGAGAATTATATTGTCAACCTATATTGTCTCCATGTCCACGTTTTCTTCTACTTGTTGACATGACATCAGCAGTTGGAGCACAGAGTCAGATCTCAAACACGATGTCTCGGTTTCCCAATCAGGAGTTGGTTGGATGGAGCTTGTTTTTCGGAGCCAGCTCCCTAGTTGTCTTGAATGAGATTCCTGGAACACTTTTAGACAATACCTCTGATATTATGAGGTCACAAACACATGGAAAACAAAAGCCCAAATACTGTTTTCTGATTCACGTGGTTACCGTATATCCAATATATCTAAAGCTGTGTAGCCAATTGATTGATTGATTGTTTGACTGATTTACTGTGTAGTGTGTATCATAAAGGTAAGGTGCATCTTGTTCAAACATTTCTCGGGTTTGCCAACTGTATGGTCTCTCAAGCTAGTTCTATATATTATGCATGAATCCGTTTGAAGCTTTTTTTGTATGTTATTGTATATGAATCATTATGAGATTTGTTTCATATATGTTAAGTTACTATAAGTGATGTTTGTTTGTAGAAAATACTCATTTATGATCGTTTGGAATAGTTTTACAGGCATAGATTAACATGTCAGAGAATGTTTGCTATCAATACAAGATAGGGCCAGCCCTGTATTTACAGTTTTTTAATTTCATATTAAAATAATGTCAACTGTTCTACATGATTGAATAATTAATGTCAGTCCTTTTTGAAAGTCCTACAGTCATGTCGCCCACAAGACATGAAAATGCTTTAATATTGAAATATTAAATCCTTTAATAGATGTATATATTCAACCTCTTTTCTATTAAATGTTTTTAATCTACAAGGGCCTATCCATGCCTGTTAAACTCCCTTCCATCTTTGTGTGTTCACTGTGTCTTTCCCCAGTTATAAAGCTCTGTTACTATGTGGTTACTGTATGGACAATGTGTTTAATGAATTGTGCTTCATCCAACTGAATCTGTATCATATATTTTCATTCCCTTTTTTGCCAAATTGAAATGGCTTGTACACAGAAAGAGAAACTATTCATGTATTCCTAGTAAGACAGCTTGTGCTTTATTGCAGTGGTTTTCAAACTGTTTGACCTATGACCTCAAAGAATAAGTCATTTATAGGTTGAGACCCCACACAAATGCGGTCTGGCTAAGATAACTTAAAGTATATATACATGTACATTTTGTTATTTGGCAGACACTTTTATCTAAAGCGACTGACAAATAAGTGCATTGTCATTGTCAATAGTAGATGAATGCATATGCCAGTTATCTTAAGTAAAAGCATGCGTATGTCATGTGCCAGTGACATCGCCACATAACATACCCATATAAACACAATAAAAACAAAAAGATTTCAGATTTCAAGAATGTTTCATGCTGTGACGACCACTTTGAAAACCAATGTCTAATGTCTTGTCATGTTTATGAAAAAATTTGGATTATAAAGGAAATCTGTTTAAGACAATCCAGCCTAGCACAGTGGATGTAATGTTTCTTCTTATACCCACAGATATTAATATCATAATAATACTAATTTGCTCATCTCCTCTCAGCTTCAGAGGGATTACATAGATTTTTAAGGCTCGGTTTGCTCAGGCTCAAGATTTCTCTTCTGTTGTAGATTTTATCTGATACACTCTTGATAGAGTTTTTAAGAAGCACTTTGCAAATGTTACTTTGTCCGTAAACAATTCATCAGCATATATATCATGTGGGCAATGTGCAGTATCGTAGTATTGTCAACCCGGTTTCACCATGTTTTAGTCTCAAGTGAGTATAAAAATGTATTGTAACGTTTTCCACCCCGTACGTCAGACCAGCTTGGGTCCACACTGAACACCTTCAGACTGCCAGTCAGATAGATGTACTTTAAATGGTCTGGGTTTTTTTCCACATTTTGCTTTATGTGTACGACAAATATCACCATAAGCTGTTTTTTTTTTTATCCCGTCCTTGTATGTGTCTGTGAAATAAATACTATTTGATCACACCTGTTATCTTCTTCAAAACAAAACATCAAACATCAAAACATGCTTTTAAAGAGACAAAATTTTAAAGCCTAGAATATTTTCAAATTTAAACCAATTTAATCGACATAAATACTGTATATATATATATAAAGTATATATAGTCAACATAACATGTCTACATAAAATATAAAAACATGTTTAATTAATTGACAAGTCATTACTGCACACCCATGGATAATTCACTTTGTCCGTTGAAGGAATTAAAAGTTTATGACAAAAAGTTCACAGGTACCATGAAAAAACAGGGTTGAAAGCCCATTGTCAGCGGTGGTCTCCTGGGGCAACGGAAGCTATGCTTCCTGTCTGCATTCACTTGTGTATACGGGGTTGTGTGTAGGGGCACATCCTGTCCTGGCAGGGGTTAAACACCACAATCCATTTGGACACTGCAGTGTGTGTGGTATTTACAGTGTAGAGATGGAATAGTACGCGAGAGAGAACCACAGGGCTAAATAAACTGTTGCTATGGACACATTCATTAGTAGCTAAGTAACACTTTTAAGATGGGACACCAGTTACTTGTCACCTATGCCTTTCCCAGAAACTATTTACAATATGACAATACACTCTACCTTATGGAGGCACTATTTACAGTATAAATAGGGTAGAATGATTCCATTAATGTCACAGCATGACACCAAAGAACCCAGTGGGGTTCAAAAGTCCACTATCAAAATCTGTTAATTTTCACACTAATGAAATCTAAATATTTTGTTTTCACATTCATTCCCCTAATGTACTCAAATTTAAAGGAAAATAAGTGCAAACACAATGTCCTTTGTAGGGCTGCAACTAATGGATATTTTCATAAGCAATCTGTAGATTAGATCAGTGGCATTAAAATAAGGTAATAAGGCACAAAATCTGAAATGTACTTTTTGATCATAAAAATGTTGATGAATGATGAAACCAATAGTGGAAAGACAAAGATTTGAGCAGGAGATGAGAATGGGTCCTAAGAGAGATATGGAGGAAAAGAGAGAGAGAAGTCAGAGAAGGGATGAAGAAATATGGAGAGATAGAGGTAGTGGACTTTGAGACCCCACTGTATATAAAAACTGGAAAAAGCAACACACGTACGCACACACACACACAAGTCCAGCGCATGGACTTTATTGAGATAAAAGAGCACAACATTAAAACTATCTTGTTACTGTCTATCTACTTCCTGTCAACATACAATATAAAATATGTATTCAACTAATTCTGTAAGGTAAAATAAACATCAAAATAAATAATGTGCAAAACTCAACGTAATGTTGCATTGAAGGACACATTGTAACCCGAAGAAGCAGTTTTAGAGCCATTGGGAATTACTGTATAGTTGAAACTGTGGATTAATAAATACATGTTTACCTTTGCTTTGCATTGCACAAAAAAAAAAAAAAAAAAAAAAAACATTATCAGTTAAAAAAAAGTTCCCAGAATACTTTAGATAATAAGCAGCTTTTTATTTCCCCGAATTAAGTTAAAGGAGAGAGACAGTGCAATTATCGTCAAGGTAACCCCTCTATGTATTTAGCCTGCAGATGCACAGTGTATGTGCCTTTGTCGAGTCATACTCGCATTGGGACAGCCTCAAAAATCACATTATAGCATTTTTAGTGACCGAGTCCTACACTGTTCTAAACTCTATTGGATACATTGACATCTTGAGTTTGAGAACATAAGACATTTCACAGACGTTTCCCAGTGTGTCAAACAACAAACTGTACTTCACACGGTAGGGACGTCCCTGTAATGCTTGCATATGTCACCCCACAATCACCGGAACCTTCAACTGCATACTTCCAAGGACGCTCCTTTAAGACTGGCTTCCCATTAGCTAAAATAAATAAATGGCTTGGCGAGTGACTATGATTATATGAGACCACCTAGTGGACAACAATTATAACTACAACCATTATCATCAAAACACAATTCACGTATAGCGGTTGCTGGCTGAAGTGGAGAAAAAGAGGTGTATGAGAATGTTTATGCCATAAACTTTAATGAGTTTTAACCTCTATTAAAAAGGGACACTCTTGGATTTACACCCGAGTGCTATACCGTTATAACGAGTGTTCCTTTAACTATGGCTTTACCATCACTGGAGATATTAACTCTAACCTAAAAAGTACATCTTTGAAGATAAGTCATGTGTTTGATTTGTGCCTCGCCTACAGTACATAGCAATAACTGCAAAAACATCAGATGATTGAAAATGTGTAGCACAGTGCAAAGCAATGCTGTAGTTGTACCTATTCATTTCTATGGAACTATAAATGTTCGACACAACTTTATTTTGAACTATTCACTGCAAAACAAAAGGTGTGCATGTGTGTGTGTGTGGGGGATATTTGGTGCTCGGGCCTACTCTACTGTACTCTACTGGAGTGAGACAAAGGACAAAAGTGGCTATGGATGCACTAGAGCCAAGATTGACGCTTACTCATGGCTGCAAAACAGCACTGTTAATGCATTCATGTTGACCGCTCATGTTGCTAGTAGCCAGACAATAATGTGTCAGTTACTCTCAGAGCATATTTGGCTAATTCCAGCAGCGAATAAGGAGTTATGTGAAATAGGTTTTGTGGTGGACCTTTCCCACAGTGAGAGCATTGAACCCCCCCCCCCCCAAAGAAAAATTATAATATCCAGGAAATTCAAACCGAGGAATTAAAAAATTCGTAGTTAAAAAGGTACAATCCGTGACATGTGTCGGGAATGTGGTTGAAACCAGCTGCACCGGGAGGCTCGGGCTCCCCTCTACTCCTCCTCACCTACACACTGTTATCTACCCCTCCCCTTCAGCCTGCACTGCAAACAAACCGTGAGAAACAATATAATGTGTGGTTCTCGGTGCACTATAAACGAAAAAAAAAAAAAAAAAGTTCCCCCCCCCAAAAAAACAAAACAAAACAAAAACAAAAAGGCGTATCCGGCAGCGTGGCGTCTAGGTAACGTCAGACGTCGATGGCCACGCCGTGCTTGGTGGAGATCACATCCCGCGTGCCCGTCAGGTACATGAGCACGGAGCACAGGTGTGGCAGCGTTGCCGTGGTGCTGACGTACAGCCAGTAGGGGAGGGGCGCCGTGTGGCCCAGCGGGAACACCCACAGGCCGCGTCGCACGCCGTCCCGCACGTGGTGCGTCGCCGCGGAGACGAAGAGCATCCAGGGCAGGGAGCACCAGGCGTCCTTTAGGCGCCCCAGCCACATGAGGAGGCGCAGGGAGAGGCAGAGCACGGGGATGAGGGAGGAGCAGTGGAGCGGGGGGCGCTGGGGGAGAGACACCGCCGCCTGGAAGGAGAGACAGTGACGTATATTATATTCAAATAGAGATATATAAATAGAGATAGATATATAAATATATATCATTTTTTTATTTCTTCTATTTTACCATTATGATATATAAATATATTAAAATATATATTTTGAGGATTGAATGGTTGATATTTAATGTATATTGTGAAATGTATAACTAAGCTACATCTGATGACATTCTGGCATTATTTTAATAGAATGTTGTCTGCCAACGATGACTGGTGTAGGCAGCCTATTCAGCCATTGACAAATGCACTTATTGTAAGTAAATGCTAAATGCTAACGCTAAATGCTAACGCTAAATGCTGTAAATGTCCGTGAGAGCGAGAGAGCGAGAGAGAGAGAGAGAGAGAGAGGGAGAGAGAGAGGGAGAGAGAGAGCGAGAGAGAGAGAGAGAGAGCAGCCCTCACCTTGAGCGAGAGCGACCCGGCCATGTAGAAGTGGTCCAGGTCTATGAGCGACGCCAGGAGCCCGGCCAGCAGCACCTCGTACACGTCGCTCCTCTTCCTCAGGCCGATGACGATGGCCCAGGACCACAGGCCCACCACGCCGTGGGTGGCGTTGTCCAGGGCCGCCCGCAGCCACAGGTGGTGCTGGACGACGGGCAGCTGGAGGGCGTGGTCTGCCGCCACGCAGAAGGCACCCAGGCCGGCAGAAGCCAGCAGGGAGGCGGAGCTAAAGGTCTGCAGGAGGGCCTGAGCCTTCTCCGTCTCCACAGCCAGGCTGAGCGGAGCGGGGGCGCCCTCCCCCGGGAGCCCCGCCCCCAGCATAGGGGCGGAGGAGAGGGAGGAGTCAAGCTTGGAGTAGAGGCCCTGCATGTTGAGAGGCGGCTGGACGGGCCAATCGTCACAAACGGTCAGCAGAGCTCAGGTAGGCTGGAGAAGCAGATTTTTTTTTATTTTTTTTTAAATGAGAATAAATTAATAGCTGCATTTAGGATTTCTGTATTTCATGTAGGCTGTTTGTTGAAGCACCGTAGTTACTACGATAAAACGTAAATAACCTCCAGGACTAGATACAGGGTTGCCTCTGAACTTGCGGTTATCACATTGTTTATGAGACAATGTGGTCAATATACCTGACAGCTAGGCAGTATTTCTGGGGTGAAGTGATATTATTATGGGTTAGGAAAACAGAAACTTTACACACACACACACATTTGCAAGCAAGGACACATAATGCAAATGGAGAGTGAATCTGAAATAAGTTAAACATATATGTACAGTCATATACTGTAATAAGGTTAAGATTTAGCTTTGTATACCTTTAACAGGAAAAGTGAAGTAGGTTTATTAATAAGAATAAGAATTTAATTATCTGAAATGTGTAGTAAAGAACAGAGGGTCCAAATCCTTTGTGTTTCTGCACAGAGACAATTCATTTATAAATGTGAGGCCAGTATGTTGGGATGGATAAAAGGGCTTTTGTCTTATTAAGAATGTACTGCAACGTCAAGAATGTACTGCAACATAACACTCACTCTAGTCCTTCAGGAAAACATAAAAGATCTGCTGTGTGAAAATGAAACAGCTGCAAGTCAAATGCCTGCCTATTGGTTGACATTCACAACAGTTGTTTTTATAATGAAGTTTTACCTGACAGAAGGCTATGTATATACTATGTCCATCCCCAAATTGACACGAACAAATGTTGGCATCATACCCACAAAACCATCGTGGGATGACAGATGACGCTCCTGGACACTCCAGGTAAAACCATGACTGGCAATTGACTTCTTTCCATCGGCGTTAACGTTGACTTTTATGTAATTATTCTATATTCTTATTTTTGTAACGTTATTTATCGTTTGTGTATGGAAAACGGAGACACTCGCAAACAAGCTCGCCTTCCTACGCTCGTCACCCGGATTGTGTCCTGTACCTCAGATGCTATTTCATGTAGGCGTTACGGTAACGTTTAGAAAACCGCAGCGAATTACATAAAACATTCATGTCTAGTAATAGAAAGCGCTAAAAATTGACTGCACTTTCGATTTAGGGATTAAACGTCCTCGCCACTCCGAAAACAGCTCATGATTTCATAATTCTGATGTGTTACTCACCCCATTGTGATCTAGACACACCAGACGCCCGTTTCGTCGTCGTTGTCTTTTTCTGTGTCATTTTAGTGTTTCCCACCAAGGTTGCATACCGCCGCCTACTGCACCGGAGTAAACATCATTATAGTGTCTTCATCAGATTTAATTTGCGAATAAGCAATAAAGTCACACATTGCTTTCCAAAGGAACAACAAATGATAACAACGAATACAATAAATATGTAAATGAGTAGGTACAAAAATAAAAAACAATTTAGGTCTATTAAGTGTATAAAATCAACAATACAATTTAAAATCTAGGAGGCTCTATTTTCTTATAAAAGTGGCTTATGACAGCTCTTTCATGCCACCAGCAGGTCATTAAATAAATAAAAGCGTGCAAAAATTCTTTAGGTAAATGTGTGCCTCATTGAAAGACCCAAACTTTTTTTTATAATTATATCTATCTATCTATCTATCTATCTATCTATCTATATATATATGATGATACAGTTTATAAAAGTACAATTTAAAATATTTTGATCTTTCAAAGGGGTACTAATTTGCAAAGCATGTGCATTTTGATGTTACACTATATATATATACTGTATATATATATATATATGTTATACTATATACTGTACTATTTTATGCCACATTTATCTCTGTATTTATCATTAGTCATTTTGAAATAAGTCAGTAACTCCAAAATGTTGCTTTTAAGTGGCTTTTCCATTTACTGTATATATTTATCATACATCTACATCTCCTATCCCAAAGTTGCGTTATTACCTGAAATCTGCTTCCACCAGGTCAGTCTATTGATGTCTGATGGAAAGAGAAGGTGGTCTTACCTGGTTTAGTGTGTCATCATACTTGACACGAAATGACCATGCATGACATCTGAAACAAAGCCTCCATAACACTGTGAGGGCCTAACAGACCAGACAGGACATATAACAATGCAAATGGAGAGTAAATCTGAAACAAATTAATATAAAAAAAAAAGTACAGTCATATACTGTAATAAGATGAAGATTTAGCTTTGTATACCTTTAATAGAAAAAAGCAAGTTTAATAATCTGAATTTAATAATCTGAAATGTGTAGTAAAGAACAGAGGGTCCTAATCCTTTGTGTTTCTGTACAGAGACAATTAATAAATAAATGTGAGGCCAGTATGTTGTCATTCATTGTGAAATGGTCACATTTAATGGTTGAAACCTGCCATTGTATATACATCTATAAAAAAGATCCCAGGTACAGGTTACGACATTCTACTGCTAATACATACATTATTATTATTATTATTATTAAATAATAAACCCTTTGTTCATTGTTAAAGTTACATATTATAGTTTACAAAATAGGATCAAGGAGAATTAAGCCATTATGAATGTTTGAGAAAAAAAAAACTAAGACCCTATATGTGTATTTTTTTTATTCTTCTTCAATAAAATAAAATACAATAAAGCACACCAATATTCCTTTGAATAACATAATATTAACTGGTGATATTGGCTATTGAAATGTAAACAGCAGAAAGATACTTTTTGTTGTTTGTAAAGGCGATAGAATCTAGAAAGCAAACTCATGTATTGCGTGTGTGTGTGCGCGTGTGTGTATGTGAGTGTCTGTCATAGCTGTATTTTACAGCACAGAGGACAAAGGAAAATGAACAGAGCTCATATCATTGTGGCAATATCCAACTTTTTTCTTTATCAATACAAAGTCCAGCTAAAACAATGTGGCGGGAACCAAAATCTGGCAATCCAAATCCTCCTAGCCTCTCTGAGATCAGAGTCTACTTGTCTAAATAATCCAGACTACCATTTGTTACTGAAAATCAAAGTGTTAGTCCTCGTACTGAAATAAAAAAAGTAAAAGTAAATATGTTTCATCTCTGGAACACAGAATCAGCCTCTGGAAACCGCTGAATGGGTCGTGTGTACAAATGGGAGCTGGATTCTACAGATTTAGTCAGCATTTGACTCATTTACAGCTTGTGCAGTGCTCTCTTTCGGGCACTGTTTTGGGTGTTCGGCACAGATGCGGTTCACAGGAGGGCTCCATCCCAAGACAGGCACAGGTTTCAGGAAGCAACTCGTTTGGGAACCATTCTGTCAGGTAAAGTTGAGTCTTTGGCATGATGATTTAGCTGTATGGGGAGTGCTACGGGTAATGTTTCCTCTAGTCTCATACATAGTGCTGCAATGTTGATATAAAGAGTTAAAATTAAGACTTGATTGATTGAAAAAAAAGGAGAGATGGATGTCTTGGGTTCTTTCGTAGTTTCAATAGTCAATTTGCTTGTTCTGAGGAGTCAATTCCCAAACGAAATTGTTGTTTGCCAAAGAAACCAGTCTTGCTGTAGACTGGCCACCAGGGGGAGATATTAGACCATTGGTGTCATATGGTGTCATTGTTGTAAAAGTGTCAGTTGGAGCTGTATTTGTGTTTTTCCAAAGTTCTTTTGAAGCGTTTCATTTTGAGCTGAAAGGTTGAAAGCTTATCACCCTTGTCGGATTTAGATTCTAAGTCGTTCTAGTGAGTAGCTTTGTGACTGTAATGAGCAATGCACTGTATCCTGGAAACGTGCAAAATAGAGACAAGAACAGCCTCCTCTTCTCCCTCTCCTCGTCCTACTCCTCGTCCTTCTCCCTTGGGAGTGAGACATTTCCATCTGTGGAAAAGAGAGGAAAAAGCAAAAATTCAACCTCTATCATGCCACTGTACATGCTGTGTCGGAAAAAGAGTGTGTGTTTACATACAGTATGATTGTGCATGTGCATGAGTTCATTAAGGAGGTATTCTGCCCCAAATCAACCTAATTTTCAAATCATTCCCAATCATAGCGATCGTTTCTGACCAAAAACGAATCAATTGCTTCACTTTCAAGTACGAACTGTGCACACAACAGACTAATTTGTTTTTGTACTAATAAATAACAGTACAAAACGTTAAAAAGAATGTATTTCAGATTAAGGACATCTCTTTAACAGCATGATATCTCCTGATATGAAGTACTATGAAGCCTATGTAAAAAATGATTATATTCTAAATGATGATATGGGCAAGTTTAGGGGGTTATAATATTATACAAATGTAACGGGGTTAAAAGCAGATGTAAGCCCTACAGATGAACACATATGCAGACTGTTTCAATGAATGGTTTCAAAAGGCACCACAAACAGCAGTGTATTTAACTGCAGACATGTAGCAATGCAGAACTCTCAATACCGATTAGACAGTACCATGTGCTCTCACCACATCAACAGCAGTGTCAGAGCTCCCAACAGCAGAGGAGATGTGAAGGGGAGTGACTTAGAGGCCCCACCCACTGGAGATTCACCCAGTCGTGGCTCGGCGGAGGCAGGTGCGGAGGAGGGCTTGGTCTCTGCAAGGAGAAAATCAGAAAAAACAGAAAAGTCATATTGAGTTATTCACTTGTTTATTTCTTGCTTGTTGTTAATATATTTTTCTATATTGTTTTTTATAGTTGTTTTGCTTCCTGTTTAAAGAGAAACCATCACTGTCTTGTTGATAAATGAACATTGAAAAGAGCTCATCATATCTGAGACTGCTGAACAGGAAGGAAAGTACAGCGAGAGCTAAATCAATTTTAATTTGGGAGTGCGATCAATGCTGGACTTGTCAAGACCGATATGAAGTGAACTGGATGAAAAATCTTACTCATATCGAGGCCACAAGGAAATGAGGCTGTCAAGGTGGGAAATGAAGAAAGACAGAGAGAAAGCTAGACTGACAAGCTAAAAAAACTGGTAGAGTACAAAAACAAGTAGACCACTGATAGATTGCTTTTTTATTAACAAGTAACTTACAGCCTCAATCCATTATGCCTGCATGGCAGCCCACCGAGGAAAATGCTAAATACAGTAATTACATCTACAGTAAACACTGTAAATGTCCTTTTTTTGTTTTGTTTTCCAGAACTAGGATGTGAACTCAAAGCAATATTTAACAGTTCGCCAAAAGGAAAGGGTTTGGACATTGAGCTTTTGGTAAGTTGTTGCTAGCTCTTACCAGAGGCCAGATTTATTCCCTGCCGCAGCGAACAGTCATACCTCAGGGTTGTGCTGTTCCCAGTAACACACAAGAAATGGATGGCTAGCCGAAGCTTTAACTGAACTTTCAAAATAAAATGTCTTATCTCCATGTCTTATATTCACTCTTAAGTCTATTTCTTCTCACCCCCTCAACCCCTACCCAAAATAGCAATCATTTTTGCCCCAACCTTATTCTGACCCAACAGTCCCGCCTCTAAGCCAATAACCCTTAAGGTAATCCCCCCATAGATGAAAGTGCACAGAACACAAGAACACAGTTTGGGGGTGCTATAACACAATCGAGGAGTATAGACCTAGGTGGAGTAATTTAGCCTACATGCTAAAACTGTGTATTTGTTATAGCTGAAGGCAGAAAGGCAGTGCGTTTTAACGTTGGTGGGAGAATATAATCTCCCCGTTCCTCCAATTAATAGCTGTTGTGTAGCCCCGTGTCTAGACTCGGGAGATATTAGAGAGAGGCAGCCAGGTGTGAAATAGCCAGAGAGAGAGAGAGAGAGAGAGAGAGAGAGAGAGAGAGAGAGAGAGAGAGAGAGAGAGAGAGAGAGAGAGAG
>JAODLI010074002.1:0-13669 GCA_027575585.1 Percopsis omiscomaycus
ATATATATATATATATATTTTAACGAGTCATGCTAGATGAGATGGCGGCCCAGGGTGACCTGTGTGCATAGATCCTTACTGTCACTGGTCCTGACGATCATCTCATACCCTGCACTGTGTTCACACATTTTCTTTTCAAACCAACTGACCTGGTCAAATGCCTTTAAATCTCTCTATGGTGGTTACGCCCTAAACCATTTGGAATAGAGATTGATTTGTTTATAGCATTTCAAAAATGTATTTTTTTACGACAGAAGCCATTTTCATTCAAAGACTTGTTTAGCCAACATGTTTCTCTCTAATAGCCTGTTAGATTGTATCTTCATACCAGAACTTTGTCTCTCCTTCTCTTTCCCTGTCTTATTAAATGTAGTTCGATGCAGTAAGCTTGATTAAACCAAAGATATATCTTATTTGGCCAAATCAAATTAAATAAATAAGCAAGCAAACAAATATCAACAATATGCCACAATAGGCAAACCCTATAAAAGTATTCAGCAGACTGACCATGTTGTTACAACTCCATTATGTCTGACATTGACTCCGAGTTAGCTGATATCTGTGGCCGCAGGATTACATTTCTTCTCGAACTAATTGTAAGTAATCTGGCCGGACCAATGTCGATTTCCAGAAACTGTTTAACCCGCCCACAATGGTACAGATTGGCTAAATTGTGTCTCCAAATAGGAAACCGCCATTGATGAGGACAATAGCAGACCCTGAATTCTCAGCAACACTTTAAAAGTGGGCTGGGTTGTATGAGTCTGGAACCAAGCTGACTGTTCTAAATCTCCATCTGAACATACAGCCATAAGCACTAATCCTGATAGGCTGGGTCATTATGACCGGGGTATTTGGACCAGCGCTTTATTCAGCAGCAATGAATCATCAGCCCTTTAGCTATCCTTTAACACTAAGGCTTTCATTACAAACAAGATTAAATAATGTATAAAACATCAACAAGAACACTCATTACTCAACTCAGGCTCAATGCAGACATTGCTGAGAGATTCACTAAATGGTCACATGTTCCAAAATACAATAATAACTGCAATTAATATGGACACTATGGTAATAAGAAATGAATTAAAGACAGAGGTTTCCTCTCATCTGTTCCACCAAGAAAGTCCACAGACGTCTGAAACAAATTCCCATTTTAAGCCCTTTTCCTTATATAAAAATCAAAAAAAGAAAATTATAGAAAAAGCATTATAGACGATAGCGTTGTCGTTTAGTTCACAGAGGAACAGCACAATTGTTTCTAATTCATCAATTACATGCAGACAACTGTGGTCTCGTCATGGGTTCAGGGGTGTTAAGTGATTTAAATGTGGATGTTTTCTCCTTTTGAAGCACCATACAGGGACACATGGTCCAGCCAGTGGCACAAACAGGAACCACCCTCAGTGTGACCTCGAGCAGCCGATCCTGGCAGCCCTGGAACGCTCAGGAGGACACAAAGAACCTTTATGCGGCCCAAGCACTTCCATGTAAACACTGGAAATTACATTTGGATGTGTGTATGCCGTTGTGTGCTTGCCTCTTTTTCCTCCCACTTTCATAGTGTAGGAGACAAACTGCCCGCACACAACTCATCACGTTTACTCATTTAACTGCATTGTCATTGTACTTCATTACCATATGTAGGCTAGTTGCAACAGATGGAAAGAGATTTGGGAATATTTAAAGTATTACTTGTAATATACTGTACCTTAAACATCCTTACAATTTCCCTGACTTTGTATTTAGTATGTTCAAAATTGTAAATTACCAAGTATAAGTAATACATATATTATTATACTAAATAGAATATCCACCTTTCAAAACTGGCATAAGCAAGTTCATTTCAAATAAAAGTTTTACTACAAAAAAAGTCATTCTAGCTAAAAGAGAAGATTAAAGTGGTGAATCTGCATCATATGAGTGGTCTGAGTCTAACGATGGTCTATTTAGCGTATTGTAAAGTAAAGATTAGACCGTTTCGACACAACATTTTTCCATCTATACACCTGGGGCTACGGGCTGGGCTAATTGTCTCTATACAGCATTATTGATCATGGCGAAAAATGTCATGCCACAGTGTTGCAGGCAAAACTTAACACGGACATATACATATTAAAATATAGGATGATATTGCAAAGTCTGCAAGTGTAGTTACGAGCTGTATGCGCAACTATATAGGTTTTAAACTTGCTGATGAACAGGATTGAAAATCGCATCATGATGTAGTAGATGTAGTGAAGGGGACGCGAGAAATGTAACCTTTTAATGTTTGTATGGAAATAATATATACAGCTTGTCTAGTCCCGTGTATGTTCATGCCATTAAGGCGACAACAGCTGTTAAAACCATGGGTTAAAACTAAAAGCACTGTGCTGTGGTGGACTGGACTGCTGCTTGTCGTAAACAACTCGCGGAGAACAATGGGTAGGGTTCAGTTTACTTTATCTGATTTTTAACTGATATTTCTGGGCATTCTTCTAAAAACCCGAATGTCACTTCCATATCAACGGTAAAGCTGAAGCGTGACAGATTAGCATACTGAATATGAGCAAATGCATTCGTAATGAAATCATGTGTCTTTCCAAAAACAAGTGTCTCATCGGCGAGAGCTAACGTTAGCTGGAACAGAGAAGAAAAAACATCCGTTTGCCTCTCTCGATTAAACAGCGGAGATGCACACTGATCAAGTCGCATTTCACAAATAGAGTTACAACGATTAAATGCATTGCACAAAATCCTAGCATGAAAATAAATGGACCTGTTTACCTGTTAGAGTAGCTGCACTCCACAGGGCGCCGCCATCTTGAACACCTCACAGCCCATCCCACCGCAATCAGCCTCCGCCGTCTGACTGCATGCAAAGTAATCCCAGAAGTTAGAGCCCCAAAAATATGCAACTGCCAATTTTACTAAAATCATTCTCAAATACTATGACAATTTAATATGTTTTACCACAAATAACATATTGTAACCACACCTTGATGTATAGTTTGCTATATTACCTGCCTTGCTTCGAAAATAAAGATTGTTTTTCATAGGTGGAAGGATGGGATCGTGTAATGCGGTTTCGCGTGACACAGGTAAAGAGCGCATGCGCACTTAGAAACTTAATATTCAGCCCAGAATGAATGGGTAGGTTACACATAACCTAAATATAAAAAGTAATAGTATTAATCGCGCATATGTAGCATTTTGATACATTTCAATGTTTTATGTTTGAATTCCATGATTGGGTTAGGTGCAATGCATTTGATGGTGCCAAGTGGCTCTGTAATTTATGCAATCTGTTGTTCTAACAGTGAAGTGTTCTACAAAGTTCTACAAAATGAAGCATTACGTTTATTTAGTCTTTCTTTCATCAATCCATTCACGCAATTGTCTGCACTGTACTACTCTGGCACAAGTTTGCAGTTGCCTATCACAGTTGACTTTCATGAGCCATGACAAACCAGCTGGTCTACCAGTAGTCTTATCAGTGTTGTAATGTGTTATCAGAGCTCAACTTTGTCATAATTGTGCACATAAGGTTATTTTGAGTGTTCTGTAAATGCACTACAATTGTCCCCTTGTTATAGGTTACCTTAATTTAACGTTTGGAATTACTCTGATGGTGAGATGACAGTATTATAGGAGGAATTGTGCGGTGATTCATGGCTGGATGATGGAACTGACCGTCATCTGTTCCACACCTTGGGTGGCTATGTTCTGCTTAAGGTTATTTGGACTATCTAATTGCCTGTAAAGTGAATTAGTGTTTTCATACACTCCATTTTAATGTAAACAGAGAGATCTATTTTAATAGGCTTTAGATAGAGAGTAGGCCTATTATAATTTACAAAATGTCGGCCTATTAGGTTGGTTTGATATGACGTATATAGGCCTATCTCTGTAAAAAGGTATACCCCATATCAACATCCCCTTTGATATGCAATGGTGAAAAAACACAATAACTCACAATAAACTCAGATTGAACCTGCAGGGTTAACTGAATAAGATAACGATCTGTGATTTCTGAAGGAATACATTTCAGCTAAAAAACACATTAGAAACAGAATCATTACAACAGCATGTGACCAAACTGGGCACAAAGAAAAACGAGAAAGCTGCTGCATATTCACACAAAATAGTCAACCAATCTCAATTTTATGAAAATGAATTGTAGGTTGATGGGTCAAAAAAAAGAAACGTATAAAAAGACATTTAGTGCTATGTAGACTGGTTAGTTTACAGCTACATCTTAAATACTCAAACATACATGTGATTACGGCCAGTATACCTACCGATCAACCTCGGCCCACGATTTGTTATAGCTCAAGTTTGAACGCGAGATGTCGCCACTGTTATGACTTTTTAAAAATTACTCTGACTGTAAAAACTCCACTTCCCGTCAGCCCTGTATGTAGATAAACATCACGTGCTTTCAGTGGCGGCAGCCCCATTCTATTTTCTTGTAGAGCTTGTGTTGTGGATTTACTAGGTCCACTATTTCCTATAAAACAGAAACACCGTAACCACGTATTTTGGATTGCCCGACTGTGGTGTAAAATGTAACTAACAGGAATTACTGCTTGGGATAGATTATCTGGTCCACACACGTTGTGTGAGTCGATCATCATGATGCATGTAAGTCATGTTTTTATTTTACGTAAACCTGGAATATTTTAAACTGTATGTAGGTCAGGTGTAGTTTTTGGGTAATTCTGCGTTATAAAATGTTATATATCTGTAGCACATGCAAGAAGTAAATAAAATGTGAATCAGAGAAGAGTTGAATGAACAATTGTCCATTGTTATTGGTTGAAATAATGGGTGCATTCCAGTGACATTCCAAATGTCAAAAACTGTTAACGGAGAAAGTCAAAAGAAATTCCAAGCCTTCTGTGAAGTTGGCATTTTTGAAACTTTACATTATCTGTGAGTATTTGCTTTAGAGTCTGAACTGTTAATGTTTAGTCATATTCTACTTGCTAGACAAATATAGATTTAATGTTGATTCAGTTCGGCTCTCACTAGTGTCCTGCGGATATATCAACCACACATACAGGCCTCTATGCCTCACAATCCATAATGGCTGTGGTTGCTTTTATGACTAAGTTATAGAATTGTCCTTGGCATTGCAAGCAGCAGGTGACAGATAGGCATGTGATGGAAAAACATTGACAGATGGAGTATTGGCAGGGAGGCATGGGGGAAACACTCTATTTCTCACAGGCCCAGAGTAGATGGTCAGTCTTCTGTCAGTCACATACCTACATCTTCCCACATGGAATTTCAAGTATTAATACATGAACAAGATGCATCAATAAATTACCAATAATAATAGTGACCATAAGTAGCAATACATATTCCACTACTTTGAGTTTGATAGATACCCACATTGGCTAGAAACCACACCCCTCCACACCTGCTATCAATGTGGTTTAATCTTCTATGTATAGTTGAGTGTTTGGAATTAGGAAATATTTGATAGACTGAAGGTTAAAGAAGGTTAAAAGTTTAGTGACTGTGAGAGATTTTTTTTTTTTACTTTCCCCTGCGACGCACAAACCATTACTTTTTTTCAGCATTGGCACAGTGTTTCCTACACTGTTTTGTGATCATTAGACAAGTAACCAATAAATTTCTATGGTACTGCACCCAAATATCAAAGAAACTGAACATTTTTTGTTTTATGTGATGGCCTTAATATTTCTGTCAAGCTTTGCAGTAGCTGATCAGATCATGATATGTATACATCTGCTGTCCTGCTATAAAAAGATCTTAGAGTTGGCATAATGTTAAATAGCATCCTTGCACAGATGTATGACAATGCCTTACCAACTAGCCTAAGTCACGTTATTGCAGATATATCTTGACAGATGCTGTGTAAATGTTTAGCCACAAAGACAATACATGGCTGAATGAAACTGGTCACGTATAGGGAAATAGGAAGAAACGTAGAAAGGGAAGACTGTAAAATTAAATTTCAAATGTAAGGAACCTAAAGAGTGACCACATTTTGGCCAACCTCTGCCTGCATTGTGCTACAAAGGTCAAACAGTGGCTACCTATCTTCCTATAAACTTTACTCGGCCTGATTTCCCCATAGATCAGCAGTTACTGAATACAAGTTTGCTGAGGATTGCTCTTAACCCGTTCTGTCATTCTCTAGATGACCTTTCAGGTATCAAGCAGAGTGACACTGCTGTTTGACTTCTGGGACGTGCACGGACCTGCAGGTAAGACGCATGTCAGGGTAATGAACCAGCAGTGTCTCCTGAGCAGCACTTTCCTTCCGTTCACCTTCGCACATTTAAAGGTCTAGGCTGCCTTCTACACTGTCCATCCATTGCACTACAATAATGCTCTGTAATGTAACATTATACAATATCAACATGCCCACTTGCCACCTCTTGTAGAGTAACTGTCTTGAAAGGGGGATTGCCCCCTTTTTAAGACCAAATTTTTCCTTCTATGTCCTTGGAAGGTAAAGCTTGGGGGGGGGGGGGTGATTGATTTCTGTATGAAATTCAAGCTTGTGAAGTCTGTAGATGTGATTGCTGTCTGTATAAATAAGTTTGCCTGGATGACTTTCCCCCATGACCTTTCTACCTTCCAGTAGAGTTATTCTGTTAATTAGTCAATATAACCTGGTTATACCTGGTCTGGTTATAAAGTAATTTTATACCAAAGTAACTGCTTGGAGGAAGCAAGTCACATCAAATACAAGAACATGTCATGTAGTGATGTTGTTTTTGCTGAATGGTCTGTGTGTTGTATTACTGCAAGACTGTTGTGACAGAGAATGTCACTGTTTTCAAACAGAGCCTTTTTTTTAAACGGGAGAATTAAACCTAAACTCGAACTATGACTTGTAAAACACATAGCGTTTGAAAGGGAAACATAAACATGTTTACAGCATTGCTCTAACATGTTTTACCACAGTTCTGATCCCACATAATCCCAGAATATCAACCTACATTGCGTCAGTTTGACAGCCCAAGATGAACTGTGTGTGAAAATTATATATATATAGCCGGGCATGCTGACCTCAGGTTAGAACCAGTGGAAAACGCTGATGGCTTTTCTGCTACCCAGCAGTACAGAGAGAAGTTAATGTGTTGAGATGCTTGGATCAGCTCAAGTCACTGTGTGTGTGTGTGTGTTTGTGTGTGTGTGTGTTCATGCACAAGCGAGCGCTCATGCATCGTATGTGTCCTTAGGGATGGTGCTGTCTGTGTTTGTGGTCTTCCTGCTGACGGTCTTCTACGAGCTTCTCAAGGTGTGGAGGGTGTGGCTGGGCAGCAGCGCTAGGGTGGCACAGCCTCCGGTGCCTGCCCTCTTCAACTCGTCCAAATACAGCCCTCCACAGTGCCACAAGCAGAGCGGCGCGGCGCTGGACTCCAGCCCCTCAGAGTCCTCGCTGGCCCCGATAGAACCGCCCACCAACAGTCCTAGCACAAAGAACAGGTACGGGACACTGGTTGTAATCTAGTAATCAGAGTTTAAATATTTACCTATTTATTAAAGGGTGGGATCAGCAAAACAAGAGAGATGGAAATATTCCACATAAATTGTGTTTCTACCATGCTGTGACTCACTTGATTGGAGTGTGTGTGTGTGTGTGTGTGTTCTATAACACACAACTCTATAACAGCACAAGAAAATATTATCTTAGTCACACTAAAGAGAGGAAACTGTGTAAACATCCAAAGTCAGAGAGCCCAGCATTATCGATTATATCTTTACATACTGAGCTCTTAATATTTCAAATATATTTATATCAGTGGTTGTCAAAGTTTTGTGTATACATTTTAAATGGTGGTCATGGTTGTTTATTAGATATTTTTACGCAATTAAAAGTAGTTTATAACCATTGTATTAAATCATAAACCTCCAATATGCATTCCAGATACCTGTATTTTTCAGTATATAGAAAATACCATTAATTTACCATTAACTTCCTCTTCTTCTTCCCAGCTTGTTGCTGCATGGTATCCAGACAGCACTTCACATGCTGCAGGTTTCTCTGGGCTACATATTGATGCTGTGCGTCATGTCCTACAACATGTGGATTTTCCTGGGTGTCATTCTGGGCTCTGTCACAGGCTACTTTGTAGCCTTCCCTCTACTGGGTCAGATATGACAGGGCAGTGCAACTCGGAGGTCAGAGGCTGCCTAATGGGATACATGTTTAATAGCGAAACTGCTTGGTTTTTAATTTGTGTTCTTTCGGGACAGTCCGTGCTCCTTTGTGAAAATGCATTGTGAAGGTGGTTGAGAGATCACAGGTGGGAGAATGCATTTCATAAAGGTATTTCTGGATGCATAACAAAATCGAAACATGAAACACTGTTTTGATAAATAATAAGGAACGGTTTGAATGAAATTAATATTCTTTGGATGCACATTATCATTTTCTTATTCGCTGTTAAGGAGCAGCTTATTCAATGATTAGGCATAACATGATTTCTTAAAGCCACTACTGACAAGATTGCTGCATTAACATTATGAGCTGAGTTTGGCTTGTTCGGTGTGGTACGTAGCAAAGCATGATGCTATCCTTAAAAACCTAAAAACATCAATTGTATCGCGATTAGCGGTACAAAGCCAGAGTTTACATTTGCTTACATCGATCAGCAACACTAAAATTGCTTTGGTCACTACATTTAGTTGTGCTTTCGTAATTGATTTAGATTTAACAAAAGAGGTCGATTTCATCCCTTTATATATTGACTACATGCCGTTTGTGGTAGTCACTGGTACAAATTCTCCCACAGCCTAATTTAGCAATTGTTTTTATTAGTAGATAAAAACAATTGCTTTACGTTTAGATTTTCCTTGAAGGGGAAATTAATAAATTAAATGGAAATGCTAACTTACTGTTGTAAGCATGGTTTAGATATAACACTTCATAATACATAATTCAAATTATATCAATGTAGCAATTTTATGTTTCTACACCTGAGTTTTGTTACAAGGTTGACCCAGCTTCTGGGCTAAGGCAGTTGAGTTATTAAAGTTCCTTATTTCGGCACTTCTTTTGCAAGCGTAAAAAATACCTTTTCTATCTATAAGATTTAGATTAGGTTATGTCTCTATTTGCCTGCAGATGTGTTTAATTTAAAATGTGATTCTGTATCTAAAGCGAGTGATTAAATATTGTATATCCCGTTATTTTATATCAAGCTGTGTAACAGAGCCGAACTACAGAAGGAAATTTGCATAGATTTACTGTGTGAGATCACGAGACTAGACAATACACAGTTTGAGGAAATGCCACTATGACAGGACTGAAGCATGTGATTTAATCCTGCAAACTTCTTATTTTGTGTCTACTTGTTCTTAACCTTATCACAGAGCAAGTGCATCATGTAGGTTACTGGTAATCATTTACACAGGAAACTGCAATGGAAAAACCGCCCTCTCCAGTGCCTTACAGTATGGTCTATACAAATGCATCCTACTTTAAAAGCTGAAACTGAGGAAAATATTTACTTTTGTATTGCGTTTTGACTATTGATATAAAAATGTCAGTGGAAATACTGTTAAATGATTTGTGACCTTTTATGTATCCATTAAAATATCTAATTCAAAATAACAATAAAGAAAAGTTAATAAAATCTGCTTATTTATTTGTCCATACATTGTATAGTCAAGGAAGATAAAGGCACTAACAAGCACAAATAACAGGCTGTAACTGACAGTTGTGGTACTCACCACATACACTATTCTAAAATAAATTAACAAGATGACAATTATCAGTCTTCTATTTTGAGTAAAAAAAATTATTGCCCCGTTGCTGATACCAAGGTTATACATTTTAACATAGCTTGTTACAGACTTTATATAAATAGGGAAACTGACGCCCTCTACTGGCTGTGCTGCCACTCATCTTCCAATTGACAATACACATTTATCTCTTGTGAGCAATGAGTTGCATAAGCTATATCTAAGAATATGAGAACTATAAAATATGCCTAACCATAATTATAAATACGTGGATTGTAAAAATGATTCAGTGTGATCGTGTAGTCCCCATAAATTACTTGTTTTGTTTGTTTTCTTACAGAGAATGAAAAACAACCACTAGAGGGCACTAGACTGTCCCGTAAAGTAAAGAACTGTTGGACCCCTACACCCACAGGAAAATGTACAAACCATTTTCAATGTTAATACATTGTTTTCACAATTAAAACAGAAATGAGCAATAGCCAAGTATCTCCTGAAAACTGACATTTAAAAATAGTGTTGAAAATGTAAGGCCATTTTTGACTACAAGAAATGCACACAGATATTTCATATTTTAAAATTCTCAGATGTTTAAAAGCAGTTTCCGTATTCAATATGTGACTGAAAGTAGAGTTTAGATACTAAGGTACATTTGGTAATATGTACAAGATATTACTAATATAGAAATTGTAGCTTTTAGCTTTTATTAGCTTCCTTACATCGATATTAAGTCTTTCGGCTGACATACTCCGTGAATTACGAATTAGTTTGTAGTAGGTGGTTGACCAGAAAACTCTATTCACTTCCTCAAAAAAACAGCCCTCTCTAATGGTAGTATGTATTCTCAAGGTACTGCGGTTTGCTGTTGTACAGTTTAAGGTATATTTCCATTTTTAGAAAACATACTACCAGAAAAGATGATCAGCTTTGTGGACACGTTAGAAGTATGGTTTTGAGAAAGAGTGGAAGTGAATGGCGGATGAAAAGAGCTGATAGTTTCAGGTCTGCAAACGTGAATTTCTTTTTTGTCGACTGTCAGTACCCCTTTTTAAACAGAACTGTGGATGGGACATTGGTGAAAACAAAAATAAGCAGTGTAGAATCAGCATTAGTAATAATTCCCCTTTTTTGTCATTAAATATCACAGACAATATCTGACACATGTGGTGCCTTCTTTTCCCCAAAGTTTTCTCCGGTCTCAGAGTCATGCACAGTAATGTCCCCCTGCTCTAAAAGCACCTCTATCTCTGTAGGGTCCACTGCACTGTCCTGCCCGTTCAAACCATTGGTGATTGGCTGAGGCTCGCCCTCATCCGAACTGTCATTGGTTGGCGACAGAAAACCGCTGTCGTCGCGGCAGCTGAAATTGGAGTCGTTGGTCGTTGACACCCCCCCCTCCCCTGTCACCTTCCTGTCGCCCTCCCGCACGGCCATCTCTATTTCCTGGATGGCGCTCTCGATGTCTGCTGCTTCCTTGCGATCCCTGTCCGCTTCCTGCTGCCTGTTTCCCACCAGCTGCTTCACTATGTCCTGCGCGGACGTCTTGTCGTGGGGGGGCTTCCTAACCGCGTCCTCCACCCGGCGGGTCACCTGCTCCGTCGCCCCACCGCCCGCGCCGATCTTGCCTGACGCCAGTTCCGTCCAGTTGGATACGCCCGGCTCCGAAGAAGCCTTCACGACGACCTCCACCACCGGGTTGATCAGGTGCCAGATCTCACCCACGCTGTCCGGGGACTTGGGCTCTTCCTTCGGGTTTCCTCTGGAGAAGTCCCCGTCCTCTTCGGGGATGAGCTCCACCCCCGGGACCTCCAGGCAGGACTCGTAGGGCAGGGGCAAACCGTCCAGCTGGATCATGGACACCACCTGCCTTCGCCTTCGCCCAGATCCCCCTCCCTCCATGTCGCCGCCCAACCCAAACTTTTCTGCCCAGTCCACCGAGGGGTTTTCCCCTAGCAGGTGTAGGTTGGGGTCACTGTTATTCAGGATCATGCTGTCCCTGTAAAGGTTGTGTCGCCTCTGGACGGCTGCCTCCTTCACAGCTGGAGAGGAAGAGGTGAAGGAGTGTTACTCGTTGTGTTATCACCTGTCACATATGTTTGAAT
Organism: Percopsis omiscomaycus; assembly: GCA_027575585.1. Lineage (NCBI taxonomy): Eukaryota > Metazoa > Chordata > Actinopteri > Percopsiformes > Percopsidae > Percopsis > Percopsis omiscomaycus. The sequence goes on from JAODLI010074002.1 coordinate 11,817, forward strand.
GTGTTGATGATCTTGTGTGGCGACATCTATGGTAGGCTAGTGGGAACTGAGTACTTTGAAATATCTATCTTGTGTAATGTCAATATATGGACGTGGGTCAATAGGGCCTCTATTGGTGGACCAATCACTGCTGTCTGACATAAAATGCATCACTACCTCTGCCTTACTTATGTCGCACCTATAAATCAAAACTGCAAATGCAAAGGCTTCAAAGTGCCGAATGGCTATTTATGACTTCAATCAGTGATTAATACCCACACAACAGACCTATGTTTAATCTATATTTATATAACAGTCTCACATGGACAATGACGAGGAGCGGAGTCCGTTTAAATCACGTTACAACAACCTTTTCTCGCTACATTTTCTGAACCATGGTGACATAACGTCACTCACACATGACTATCACTCACCCATCATGATGTCCTTGGTGACAGACTGCAGGACTACTTCCTCAAACACATTCTCCACCAGCAAGAAACGAGAAAAGTCCTCAAAGATTAGCTCCTTGAATCGCGGTAGCTCCTGGCAAACATACAGATATCGACAGTTGAGAAAATGTAGCAGGTTTTCTAGCAGGATTTGACATGTGTTTAGGGGTAGTGGGGGCCATTTTAGATAGCCATAGCTATTGATGTAACATGTATACTCACAGGTGAACAGGAAGGTGACAGTTGTTTCAACATGTACGGGATGATAATCTGGAGGAGAGCCTCTCTGAAGAACTTCTTACGCACCGTACTGCTGTCATAGTCATATTTCTGACCGGAACAGAGCAGAAACAATAAGTATAAAATATTAAAAATAAGAATTTCTACTGTTTCCTACCATCCCTATCATACCATTTATCTGTTTTATTGCTATGGCTGGTTTTAAGTTTTTATAGAGAATATACTGTTGAAATTCTATCTATCCATAAGAGAGCCAGTACCCGTACTACTATTTTACCTTGAGAACTCTGTCCTGGCATTTCTGGATTGTTTTACACAAGTCCTCGTCTCCTTGGCCTTGTAACGACTGATTAAGCAGCTGCTCAAATGTATACACTGCATTGTCCATTTGCTGTGAATTGAGAAAACAGAAAAAACTAGTCACCTAGTCATCTCATGTCGACACTATATCTTTCAGTTTAGGGGCAGGATAGTCTAGTGGTCTGGGTGTTGGACTCCCAGCCAGAAGGTTGTGGGTTTGAGACCCAGAGTTGGCCTCACTGTAAGCATCCTTGAGAAAGATGCACAACCCCTATCTGCTCCATATAATAGCAGCATGTATTTGTAAGTCGCTTTGGATCTGCTAAATAACAAATTTTAATGTCTTCAGTTATTTTGTTGTTTTCAAAATGCAGTACTCTATTTGTCCACCAGGTGGGAGTAGAGACAGCAGTGGCTGTATTTCATCTCCTGAACAAGGGCAATTGAGGTAAACCGAGATGCTATAGTAGTCCCCTCTAGTCTTGGTTAATGGTGGTTAATATATATTTGCAGGAGAAATTAGTCAGCTCACCTCTCTCATGAGTATTTGAACCCTCTGGACAAAAACGGAGGGGCTGGAGACATCGAACCTCTGCTGAAGACCCTCCAGATTTAACTGCTCCACTTTCTCATAGCAGCTCTGCATCTTTACGGGGTGGAATGCTAGCATGGCCATTTTTTCCATTTTCTGAGGCAATCGAATGCGGGAAAGGGGACAGGCAGTTTGTACAGGTAGGAGAGAGAGATTATAGTGCAGTGGTTCTTAACCTTGTTGGATGTACTGAACCCCACCAGTTTCATATGAGCATTCACCGAACCCACCAAAGGGGGGCGTGTCATCACGAATCATATGAGTCGGGTGTGTCTTATCCTCCGCCGAAC
>JAODLI010074003.1:0-13669 GCA_027575585.1 Percopsis omiscomaycus
CTGTCCTGGTGACTTGCTGTCCTGCTGACTGTCCTGGTGACTTGCTGTCCTACTGACTTGCTGTCCTGGTGACTGTCCTGGTGACTTGCTGTCCTGGTGACTTGCTGTCCTGCTGACTGTCCTGCTGACTTGCTGTCCTACTGACTTGCTGTCCTGCTGACTTGCTGTCCTACTGACTGTCCTGCTTACTGTCCTGGTGGTTGTCCTGCTGACTGTCCTGCTGACTGTCCTGGTGACTTGCTGTCCTGGTGACTTGCTGTCCTACTGACTTGCTGTCCTGCTGACTTGCTGTCCTACTGACTTGCTGTTCTACTGACTGTCCTGCTTACTGTCCTGGTGGTTGTCCTGCTGACTGTCCTGCTGACTGTCCTGGTGGTTGTCCTGGTGGTTGTCCTGGTGACTGTCCTGGTGGTTGTCCTGGTGACAGTCACCAGGACATCTGCATACAAAAGGTGTAAACACTTTAACTAGGTTTCCTTCCGAACCAGAACCTCTTTTACGGATCTTCAAACGTGACATCCTGGGTCCCTGTGGAGTCTGTACGGGCTGAGGAACATGACGAGATGGAGACCCCCCCCCCCCCCACACACACTCACACACACACAGACAGAACTCACATTTATACAATTCACTAGAATTTATGACATCATCCTTCATACAGCTCACCTGAACTGAATAAGTCAGTTAAGGGCGTGCCGTTCCATCCATCTCCTTGCACCGTGTGTGTACTAATGCCAGTGCACGTGTGTGTGTGTGTGTGTGTGTGTGTGTGTGTGTGTGCACGAGGGTGTTGAGTGTTACAACGAAAGGCGATAACTTCTCAACTGAATGATGACTGCTTAAAGGCCGAGGGCTGGCGAGGGAGGGACGGCTAAGATGGCAGCGGAGCGAAAAGGAAGGTGACAGATCCAGCACACACACCATCCCTAGTGCCGGTGGAACGACAGAGCAGACAATCACGTCACACACTTCAACAGAAAAACACACAGGTACACCTTAACAATGCCTGCACGGTTCACCAGCCGATCTGGCTCACTTGGCTGTGAATAATCTGTCTGTCGATACCATCTGTTTGACGGACCGCACCGCCTGCATGGCGCCAGTTAGCTCGCTTTCTATATGTGCTAATATGCTGCTAGCTTAAAAATATTGAAACAGTGCAGTGTATATAAATGTGCGTACTCCTAGGGGGAAAGGCAGTGTCAACGTATCGTGAAGTAAAAGAAGATGAGAAGTCTTCGAGATAGAAGATGTCACAGGCAAACGCAAGGGATGAAAAGGAAGAAAACGACACAAGCAGGAGAATGCCGCGTGTGAGCGTGACAGAAACACAGGCGAATCACAAAGCAGCAGAAAAAGACGGTTTGAAGAAAAAGGAAGGGAAAACACCCGCAAGAGAACCCCCCTGCCAAAAACAATGTTGCTGTGGAGATAAAACCCTGCTGCGCGGGCCGGCACATGAAGACACAAACCAAAAGACAAATTCAAAGCGGCACCGGCTTCCTTTGTTGTCGAATGTTTATGGAGCTAATCAACAACCGCCAGGCATTCTCTGAGCGCACGGAGACACATCCCAAACACCTCAGAGCTCACCATGGGCCGTGTAGGTGTCTCTCTCTCACACCCCAGCTATCATGTGTCTGGAGGTGGGATTTTAGACCCAGAGAGACCGACTAGTGCTGGCCTGCTGGGCCCCACATCATTAATAAAACATCATAATAAGCCTTATGCTTTCTGGAAACAAGCGGAATGAATTGACCGGCAAGATAGTCTAGTGGTCTGGGTGAGAATATTTTAGGCAGCACAGAAGCACTTTCACATATGTTTAGTATCCTTGAAATACACACAAGTCACGACCCATTTTTCTGAATGAAACAGGATTCTACTACAGAGATACATGGCCCATACATGGAGAAAATGACACTGATGAATGCATGCCTAGCACTTGGGATGTGGTCTGGGCATACCAATCGGACCTTCATAACTGTTACACTACAGTCTGGTTCCAGTGTTACGCAGCACTAGTGGACAACTATCCTTCCCTTGTCAATGAGGTACTAAGGCTCATTCCACAGCCCAGCACTTTGCCTTAGCATTGGTTGGATGAGCCTTCCAGGTCACTGTAGAGTTGTTATACCTGTATTAAGTAACCATGTTACAGGCCCACATTTCCCATGGAAACAAACCACACCCCCTGTCGTTGGTTCAACCTAAACAGTGAGTTGTTATGTTGTTAAAAACTTTAAACGTTGCAATTATTTCCATCCCTCCATGGCAAAGGAGGACCATTGTTCTGCTGCACACCTTGTGAGCAGCAAGCTTCATAGTTAAATCTTAGCAGCTTTCTTTGTCAGAATCCCACCGCAATGAAAGCTACCTCAGCCGAAGCCTGATAGCATACAAACTTCACTGCCTTTCAAAAGATGATAAACACAATCTCGCAAGCCGTGCCAAGGGAATTAAAGCATTCCGTTTCCCACCCTCACTTCAACAGCCAAACATGGCTATAAATCATGAAAATCCTCCCTGTTTTTACAAGCAGCAAGTTAAACTGGGGAAATTAAATTGATGAGTTTATGCAACGTGGTATTGGTCGATAAAGTGAACTAAAAATCATGTTTGTCCCAGCTACAAGAAGAAAGAAACCCTAAGCCATACACCGTCAGATATGTCGGTTTTAAAAGAACTCCTTCGAGTTTACTATGTACACAAACTTTCTGTGGTCGAATTCAGCTGTTTGACTGTACAACACTAGAACTGTCTACTTGTCATCACCTCTCCTCTTTTTATTAGAGAAAAACCTTTACACCGAGATTTCTTCCCATTCCACATCCAAACTTCCTCACTAAACAACCAACCCCCTGAGCCCTGGAGAAAACATGAAAGCTACTCAAAGCCCAGAAGGCCGGGAGAAGGAGACAGGTGAGACACTTATTCCTCAGAATGGCGAGGAGTCTTGTCAGAGCCGGGGAGGCGTGAAATAGCAGACTGGTGTCTGAGCACCCTCCGAAAACACAAAAGAGTGTAGAAACAGACAGAGCTGTCGTGGTAATTGGACGTAACTACGTCGGCGCTTAAATACGGCAAAAGGAGCCGAGGCGTGCTGCGTCAACATGACAACATCTAAGAGAGGGGAGCAGTCGGAGGCAAACAGGGAGCGAGAGGGGAGAACGTTGGAGGCAAACGGGGAGCGAGAGGGGAGAACGTTGGAGGCAAACGGGGAGCGAGAGGGGAGAACGTTGGAGGCAAACGGGGAGCGAGAGGGGAGCAGTCGAGCTCAATTTGGCATGCTGTCTCTGGGATCAAAGAGTCAAATGGAGATAGATGGCAAGATGCTCTGTCTTTAGCAGTCCCTCCTGACTCCAGGTAATGAGGAAATGGGCTGCAAAGCAAAGTTCTGAAGGCTGCCTCAAGGGCACCCTTACTTCCATTGGAGCCGGCATGTCTTACGGTGCTAAAAGATAAACAGTTTAAAGGTGCACTCCCCGATTATGTTGTAGAGCTTCTCCCACTGTTGAAACAGCTGTGTGCAAAAGTGCACGTATCTGAAGGGGGGCAGAGAAAGGCGTGAGACTAGGATTGGGGAGGTATGGGGAGGAGTAAAGAGGAGTGCTGGTTTCTAACCAACGTTTTTGCTATGTTGGTTGCAACCACATGGTATGTCCGGAAACAAATTGAGTATTGGTCCTTTAATGCAGTGTTGAAACTATAAAATCTGCTTTTGCTGTCTTTTCAGCGCCTTAAGCTCCATCAAGTATTTCTGTATACTGTATCAGACACTTAAAGCTTGTTGTTTCTAAGTTTGTTTAAATGTGAAATAAGTAAGAACATTTTCCAGTGGCACTCCATTTTGCAGTGCCATGCCATGCCCTGTGGCTGGTGTTTGGAACCAGTTTCATCCTACAACCAGACCATGACCCAAAGCACTGCTCCAAATGATATAAGCACTACTTAGGGAAGAAGCAGTCAGCTGGTATTCTGTCTGTACTGGATTGTCTACTGCAGCCCCCAGACCTCAACCTGAGCTGTTGTGGGAGCAGCTTGATCATATGGTAGGAGAAGTGTCCATCAAGCCAATCCAACTTTTGGGAAGTACTTCAGGAAGCCTGGGGTGATATTTGTGAAGGTTACCTCAACAAAGTGACTGAATGTCAAAGGTCTGCATGGCCTGAATAGCTGCAAATGGAGGATTGTTTGATGGAAGTGTGAAGCACAACATTTTTATTTCAATGACTCGGCTATATTTCATTTTCCTTTTATAACTTATTTGATTGAAAAAATATGAGTTTTCATGGAAAACATGAAATATTTTTTGTATATATATAAAAAATCATCAACTATATAAAATAACAGCTCTTCTGCTAGCCAAGTGATAAACAGACATGAATATAGTAGCTAGCTATGCAGTTAGGGTTAGAAAATGGCAAAAGTTTCAAAACTCAACTGCTAAGCCGCATCTGCGAGCACACTTAAATAACACATAAACTTGTTCCCTTCACATTAGCTCCGAGATGAAGACAAGGGGACAAATGTAACTGTATAAAGTAATCAGTCTAGAGTGACGCCTTGATGAGACAGGCAGCGATCCGCCGGTCTGAGACCTACGCCACGCCATCGTTTATGGAAACGTAGAGCGAGGAGACTCTCCTCTGGGTTATTGTGCCTTCAAACATCCATTAGCTGACATCAACGCATTAGCAAAGGGAGCCAGAAGGCAGACTTCAAAACTAAGAATGGGTTGAGAAGGAAGGAAAGGTTAGGGGGGGGGGGGTGAGAGAACAGAGGTGTGAGAGAGAGAGAGTGTGTGTGTGAGAGAGAGAGAGAGAGAGAGAGAGAGAGTGTGAGAGAGAGAGAGAGAATGTGTGAGAGAGAGAGAGAGAGAGAGTGTATGTGACAGAGAGAGAGAGAGACTCTACCTCCACCCGGTCAACAAACACAATCTCACAGCTGTGTGAGCACACACACACACACACACACACACACACACACACACACACACACACACAGTGTTTCCTGAGAGACGGGTTGAATCCCACCATCTGTTTCATGCAGCTCATCACCACACACACACACACACACACACACCACTGTGTCTGTTCCCAGAGTATTAATGATGACAGAGTTGTCTGTCTCTGCAGGCTAACGTGGCGACCTGCTAGTGGGGTTGGAAGCAGGAGACAGACAAGCCACACAGGTATCTCATTATTAGCATTATTATTAGCATTATTATTATTATTAGTGGTATTATTATTATTATCGTTATTATTTGTGGTATTATTAATATTAGTATTATTAGTAGCATTATTATTAGTATTATTAGTGGTATTATTATTATTTGCATTATTAGTAGCATTATTATTAGTGGTATTATTATTATTAGCATTATTAGTAGCATTATTATTATTATTATTATTAGTAGTAGTAGTAGTAGTAGTGGTATTATTATTATTAGCATTATTAGTAGAATTATTATTATTATTAGTGGTATTATTATTATTAACATTATTAGTAGCATTATTATTATTATTATTATTATTAGTGGTATTATTATTATTAGTAGTAGTATTAGTGTAATTTTTTATATCGTTATTATTATTGTTATTAGTGTTATTATTATTATTATTGTTGAGGAATTCTTAGTAGTAGAAGGATTCTTAGACTATACCTATACTGTTGCTTTTGAAAGGGAAACAAAATGGTTCCACTTCAAAATATAGAACATTAAAACCTAAGTAAGTGGAGCAGTTTATTCATATTTTGTCATAGTGAGATGTTATGTTCTCGTTTTGAATGTCAGAAGGCTAGGTAAGCCACGATAACAAACAACAGTGAATACAGGCAGTTAACAGTATACTGTATACTGTCAACACAGCTGTGTTAGACAGGCATTGTTTTAGTTCATGTTCCACAAACCTTTTAGTTTATAGCACCTGGATGAGTCACTGCAGCTAACTTTAGCAAGCTCTAGCAATATTAACAAAAGAAAGAAACCATCTTTCCTAACAATAGGTCACTTCTGACTAAAATCTAAGCTCAATACGGTGAACACATCTGGACGTCAAAGTGGATAACTTGCTAAACAATGGACAAAACTGGGCAACTAGGAAATATAGCCTTGTTGTGGGATATGTTCATATGCTAAGATAGAAATGTAGTGGATGCAGCTGCTCTCTACCCCTCCTCCTCTCTAAGGAGATAAAGTGTGGTGCAACACTTCTTTTCCTCGATAGTGGAGATAGGTTAGTTAACACTAGAACCGCAGGGATTCTTTCTGTATCCTGCTAATGGCCCCTCAGACCTCCATCTCTTCAATGTCGCAGGATTGCGAGAGTTGGGACATTATCCCTGCTGTTGTATAGGCCTACCTTTACAGAATATATAATGCTACGGACTACTATTTTATTTAGACTTCATTTTAATATTGTATTGTTATTTAGCCTATACTGCAATAGCCATTTCTTCCTAAAAATGGAATTGCACAATGCATTAGCTGTATAAAATAAATTGTATTTGATAAAATCTAAAAAATAAGACTTATAAACAGTAGTTGAAATATAGGAGGCTTAAACACTGATTTAATAATTAATTATTAAAAAAACCCAAATCCAATGACGTGGCAAATAGTAATAATAATAATAATAATAAACTTGATTTTATAACGCGCCTTTAATTAAAAGCAGCTTCTCAAAGCGCTGTAATTCTAGAGTTAAGGCTGTGTTATTTTCTGATATTAATCAATTGAGATGTGTGGTTTATTGAAACCTTATCACATAATTGACGTGTTACTTGTTGCCTTGTCTTATCCTTCCATGTATTATTGAATGTAGATTTAGTGTGTGTTGGTCCGTGTGTCTAATAAAATGATCTTGTAATAAATTATATTCTCTCCGTTGTGCACACCAGAACAATCGTCCCTCCTCTGGTAAGACTCACCTTTCAAATTCATTTAGACCAGGCCAGACCAATCATGCTACATTTGCAGCCAAAATATAACAATTTCTCTCATTTTAAGTAAAAGAACGGCATCTTAGAAACATAATTATGGTTACTGACATACAGTATGGCTCTTGTGTAATTATCTACTATGTAATACAACGCAACGAGCAAAGTGTCGTGCGGCTGGGCTTTGATGCTCTCACACAGGGACAGAACACAAGCACACACACACACACACTGAGCCCGGGATGCTTCCGTGTTCCCTGCCCACACACTTCTCAGCTTGGAGAGGCATCAAGAGGGGCTGCCATCTGGAAACGGGCGTCCAGGCTGGTAGAGCAAAGCCGAGCGCCACAGAGCGAGCTGTGCGAGCCAGGCCGTGCACCAACACACGGGACAGCGTGTTTCAGAACACGCGGTACGCTAACGCGCGGGGCAGAGCAGCGGACAGCGTGTTTCAGAACACACGGTACGCTAACGCGCGGGGCAGAGCAGCGAACAGCGTTTTTCAGAACACACGGTACGCTAACGCGCGGGGCAGAGCAGCGAACAGCGTGTTTCAGAACACACTGCTATACAGTACAATAAGTTTAGCTATTTCCTGTTTCAGGTGGCTGTAACAACCGGTAAGTAGGCCTACTGTACCACACAGGAAGCAGGTCCTCGGCTTGACCTGAGGGGGCAGTAGAACTTCCTGCCTCAGCTGCAGTGTGTGTTCATGCTAGGAGACAGCCCAGGGCGTCCCTGGGGACGGCCCAGATGCATTCTGAGCAATTCATCATCCATAGCTGGATACTGATGAGGTGTGTGTGTGTGCGTGCGCGCCGCAGGTGCAGGCGACGGGCTGCGTCAGCAACATTTCCATCCCACACACACACTGTACACGTCAGGCGCACACGCAGACGGAACACAGAACATTGGTTTCACCTCTTTCCACGCAGTCAGGCAGACAACTACATTGATATAAACAGGAGCAATATTAGCATTCTCTTACAGCCTTTTTGTACATGTTCATACACCATGACAGTATGTCATGCTTTCCCTTACCCTTTATTTCATTTGATCTTTTGCACACAGCAGTTTAATACCGCATTATAACACACGTTTTGTATTGTCCAACACAAAACGTTAAATTAGCATATGCCGAACTATAGAGCCGAGCATAATGCTGCAGAAAATGGGTCTGAAAGCGTCCATCCTGTAACCAAACACACACACACACACACATTGTATGTGCAGCTAAAAGGTCAACCGTTTTCCATACAAGTCTGCGTGTGCTAACACATAGCATGCGTGCATCGCAGCACAACCTGTGTGTGCATGGCGTGTGTGTGTGTGTGTGTGTGTGTGCACTTACAAAATAGGTGTCAATCTCTGAACATTTTGAATTGCTATACAATTAATGAAATAGGTGAATTCAAAGAAAACAACCTGTTTCAACTGTGCGTGTGTGTGCGTGCGTGCATGGGCATGTGCATGTGTGCATGTGTGCGTGCGTGCGTGCGTGCGTGTGTGTGCGTGCGTGCATATGTGCGTGCGTGCGTGCGTGTGTGCGTGCATGTGTGTGCGTGCATGTGTGTGTGCGTGCGTGTGTGCGTGTGTGTGTGTGAGCGTGCATGTGTGTGCGTGTGTGCATGTGCATGTGTGCGTGCGTGCGTGTGTGCGTGCGTGCGTGCGTGTGTGCGTGTGAGCGTGCATATGTGTGTGCGTGTGTGCATGTGCATGCGTGTGAGCATGTGTGCGTGCGTGCGTGTGAGCGTGCATGTGCGTGCGTGCGTGTGTGCGTGCGTGCATGTGTGCATGTGCATGTGTGCGTGCGTGCGCCCTTAACTCCAGCATGCCTGGACCCTCTCCCAGACAGACATGAGGATGTGGGACAAAGCTCATTATTAAGCGTTTCACCTGCTCACCTGTCATGCCTGGTCCTAGCTGGTTGGTCTGCACTGCTCTACTCACCCTCCAGGGGGCGTGCTACAGAGCATGTATTGGAGAGACGTCTGGGTCCACAGTAGAGGCGTCCAGCTAGTGACCAGGTAACCCCTATGTCGTTAGGTGTAATGAGACAGCCCTGCCCCTCTCCTCTCTCTGCGTAACCCTGCTAGGTGGCACAGAGACACAGCCATATGCTGCCCTGTGCCCCCTTGGCCCACATACCACTCTATCGCCAAGCGATACACCACCGGATCCTCTGTTTCTCTGACACAAGCAGTAACACACACACACACACACACAGGCCAGGCTAATGCTAATGCTACTGCTACTGCTACTGCTAATGAGCGGGCGCAGGTGGATGAGGGGCTTGTTTTGCGGAGGCAGATAAGGCCAGGCCCAGTAGCCAGGTCGTGCCAGGCCGTGCCAGGCCCCAGAATGCCCCTACCCCCCCCCAGCCATCTAGCCCAAACGCATTAAGGCCATTATGCACGCAGCTGGAGAACTCCTGATACAATATGTTAATAACACGTGGGTGTGCTAATTCCAGCGCCGTGCCCTGAAACTCACTTGCCCACAATTCTCTCCGTGGACGCCTACTCGCCTGGCAGAAAGCAGCGAATGCAGTCCGTATACCCCCCCCACGCCCAGGACAGATGGGGCCGTGCACCGTACCCTCGGTCAACACCGCTTGGCAGGGCATGGGCCTGTATGCAGACAATCATCTGATGGGTGGGGGGTTTCATTACAGACAGCTGTGTGCATACCATGATTGTGTGGATGCTAATGTACCTACAGGAACTCATGCATGCGTACACATATACTGCACAGTGCATAAACACACGCCTGCAGAGCTGTTTGTTGTTGCATAAAATGAGTGTGATTGCGGTAATTACCTCAGAATGAGGTTCAAAAGGTGGCCCGTTGCAATCACCAAAACACTCACTTACCCTCAACCACAAACGAATAGACAGGCCGGCGATGACGATCCAAACACTTACTGCTCTGAAAACAAGCACGGGAGCCATGTAAACACTTGTTGTCTCTGAACAGAGTTTTTAATGAACACAGATTCAACGCGTGGGAGTGGAAAGCTGTAAAACTGGTCGATGAGTTTTTTAAATTAGAGGTTATGTATAGTGTTAAAATTAAACGCTAACTTTTTCGGATAGAATACATCGTTTTTGCTGCCATTTATAACTTTATTTATTGAGGTAACGGGATAATGATTCAGTCTAGTGTACAGTTCTTTGCTGTTACGTTCTATGATGATTGAGATAGAACAGCCCCTCCAAAGGGATTTACGTTTTAATTCAGGACAGGGAGGTAAAGCATGAGCTCAAAAATACACATTTTCAAGTTTTAAGAGGAATTAATGCAAGATTTTGGCTTTGACATCAAGACAGTCCTCGCTTCTCTCAATCACTCATTCTTTAGTGGGTTTGGTAAAAAGACGCTGATGTAAAATATTAAACAAGAATATTAATTATAAATAAAGATGTAGAACACATAATGAGAATAAGACCTGAACAGAGAATTCAACTGGGTTAATTGTATTGTTTTCCCCTTGTACTTTGTTGATCTCATCCGTTTCTCTGGGATGTTTAGCTTCCAGTACAGGCCTGGTCATTTGACAGGGATGACATAATTAGAGCCGATGTGTGGAGATTGACGAATGAATCATCTTTGTAAATCACTGACGCACACGGGCACACACGTGCACACACACACACACACACACACACACACACACAGATATCCACTAAAGTTTTTCTCAGACCAGTAGAGCGAGAGAGCGGTAAGGGTATCATTGTGGCTGTCCCAACCCACTTGAACACTGCTGCACACACACACACACACACACTATGTTTTCGCACCTGTATTTCCAGGCTTTTGGCCTTTTCAAACCGTTTTTGTTGTTCGAATTAGTCAAACAATAGTAAGTGAAATACGAAATATGTTTACTTCTGAAACCTTTCACAGCAGTGCCAAAAATGGATTCTGTCACAAAATGTCAAAAACTTTAATTGGAACAGCTTTGATGATTTTTGTTGTGTAAAGAGACGAGTAACAAGTCATGAGAAATGTAAAAAGCATCCTATTGGTGCTGGCTAGAGGAAACGGAGGAAGTAACACTCCACTTCCCTCCTCGCTTGGAGCAAAGATGACTTGGGAAGGTGCGAAGGTGTAAATATGGATGTGTGAGGTACAGTATGAGGTTTTGTGCCTTTTGAAGCTTCTACTCTTAAAAGCGTCTGTTTTAGTGGTGTATATTAGTCAGAACCTAGCTGATGCCATTAGGGAGTAAATGAACAAATGTCTGTTAGTGCTTTAGAGCTACAGGCAGAGAAAATGACTGTGTGTGTGTGTGTGTGTGTGTGTGTGTATCTACTGTGAGTATACCACATTGTGAGTCAGAGGTAGTCAGGTGATGTTTCCACGTAGCACACCGCTAGCTAGCTCATTCTCAGCAGCACAGATTCCTCAGCTCAGCACTACTGCATCACAACAGCAGCACTAGCAAAAAGGTCCTGCCTGACAAATTAAGTTGCATTTTTATTCATAAACTTTTATGACAGGTGAACGTTTCTGAGATCATTCCACTCGTTTCAGACGCAATGGGTTCTAAGTCACTATCTGGGCTGAAGAAAGACCCTTAGCATGCAACAGACAGTACAGTAGACAGTAGTCTGAGGAGCCAACCTGCTAGATCTGAGAGAATGTGTTCATTTCACATGTATTATTCATGCCGCTAAGATGTTGAAGTTACAAATGGAATAATCCATTGTTCGCTTTCTGTGTGAGTGTGTGTGTGTGTGTGTGTGCATGTGTGCGTGTGTGCGTGCGTCCGTGTGTGTGTGTGTGTGTGTGTGTGTGTGTGTGTGTGTGTGTGTGTGTGTGTGTGTGGCGGGGGGCAACATTCTTGAAATGAATTTCCCCTCCAAGAGAAACACGGCCCATGAAATCCTTCCCTTCGTCATATCAATATCCCTCTCTGTGTGTCTTTTGACACACACTACGGCTAATGGACATGCCATTCAGTGAGTAGAGCGGAATACTGGTAAAACAACTGAGGTTTCTCTCCTCTCCCTCCCAAAATAAACCTTTTTATGTGACGGAAACCTTTTCACATCTTTAATGTTCCTCCGGGAATCAACAGTGTAGGCCTATCGATCTGTCCGTTTGTCAAGCTAACTACCGCATCCACTCTCTCCCTCTCTCCCTCTTCCTCTTCCTCTCCCCGTCTGGACTCTAGCCATGATGCATCCTCCTCTCTTGGCTATCCTGAGGCTGTCCGTCTGCACATGGCTTTGATCCCTGAGCACTTTCAGGCCACTGATGGCCTCACAAGGAGAGAGTCCAGCTGCTGTCAGGAGTGGGGAGGCACCCACTGTGTTTCTCTTGGCCGGTTCTGATTACTGTTATTTAAAAGGCCCACCCGACAGTTCCAGTGCTGGCCGGTTAAGCTTGAACCATTTTTTTGTCATTTAGACGAGATGTTTAGTTTTAAATGTACTCACTTTTTTTACACTTTCGCCTTTTTTACTTTTTTTTACAAAAGGCAGTATCCTTTTAAAAGGAAAATAAGCCACATAGCTTACTCTTTTCAGTGAGATTAACAATATTATGCCAATAGATTTGCTCTCGTGTTGTTAAAAAGCTTATTGAAGCTTAAAGTTTGAATGTCTAATATAAAAGCGTCTGCTAAATGCTGTAAATGTAAATAAAACCAATTGTACTACAGTACAGTTAACTTCCTAACGTCTTCCTCCAGTCGATCAGTGCGTCTCTGAGACGAGTGCTTCATACAGCCGCCATCCCCCCAGCAAGAGGAACGTGATGAATGAACGGATAGTTAGCCAAGAACATAGCCGGTAGGATGTGATGCAGTTAATAATAAAAGAAAATATTGAGGGCCGACACACATTCTACAAAGACATGGATAATACGTGAAAGGAATTTAAAACCCATTTCCAGGTATTTTTTGTACTAATACAATGTGGCTAAACTGTGCACTATGCCCTTTCTTTTGGGCAGAACAGTAATGCAGGGTTAATATTACGATACGGGCCAACTGTTAACGCCCAGTGCTTGGTCAGTTGAGTGTGACACGACTGTCAATAATCTCAATGTCTGGGACCGTTATTGAGTCACACTGGGGGAAGGAGATGATGGATGGCCTGTCAAGCATCATTAGAAGAAGATAAGGACCTTCTGACGCACCATGTCAGTATGTAGAATGAAGGGTCACTCCAGGAGGCCCTTTCCCCTGAATGTGTGTCTTAGCGTTCTGCTTTTTAAATGGGTTGATATCACACACAGGCTCCAGTAGGGCCAAGTCAATTGAGACCCGCCAAGAAAGATACAATTCCAATTCCACTTTCTTTTCCCCAAAACAAAAAAGACAATGTCATTCAGTGTTTTCCATACATTGATTTATTTGTCAATATCAATCATTTGACCGCCTCAGATTTTCGACAATACATCTATTTTTGTACAGTTTTTAGCGGATAGGAGCGCAGCGCATTGATTCGCTCAGCTCCTCCTTGCTAACACGTTAACGGACCCGTCTGTGGACTGCCCCTCCTCTTCGCCCCCCCTCTCGTTCTAAACTGATCATGCGGGCCAGGAATGATTGGGCCAGCCGCCAAGTAACAGAAGAGGAAAACCATTATGGAGGTAGATGTCTATATTCTATATTCCGCTGTTCTCTCCGTGTCGATTCACACGCAAAGCTTCTTCTTCATGGACACTACCCAATACTGCCCGATGTGTGTTCGGCTCACTAGCGCCACCTTCAGAA
>JAODLI010074004.1:0-13667 GCA_027575585.1 Percopsis omiscomaycus
TAATGAATATATATTTATTTATTTATTTATTTATTTTAAATTATTTAATATATACTTTTTTACATTTTTGATATTTTTATATATTTATATAATTATATTTACAAGAATATGCAGTGGTCTCAATTTTTTTTCCATGGCTGTATATGTGCTTATATGGGTATATGTATGTATGTACTGTATATAAATAGATAGAAAATATGGTACAGGTCAATGGAATTATCCTTCAAATTACTCTGACAAATATGACATCATAGTGTCTATCTAGTTCTATCTATTTGGAATTATTGAACTGTTTTTGGTGAAAATAGGGATGAGTTATTGTGTGTACCAAACATATGTCAGAGATCAACAATTCCAGGAATGTGCAGGTGAAAGCCATGCATCTTTCTGTGGAACTGCTGTTTAATCCCAGGACAGTCTACCATCGGACATTCTTGTCATATCTAACAACCAAATTAGGTAAATTATTAACATTTGCACATTTGATTTAATTACTGATTTTTTATTTAACTGTGTTCGATATGACAAACTACCAGAGCAGGTGTGAGGGCGTGTCAGTGAGTCTGTCCAGGAGGATGCAACGTGCTTATATGCCTTCAGGGGAGGGAGATAAACAAGAATGGGAGGGGATGGAGTGGAGTGGAGGTCAAGGTATAAATTTAAGAAAGGGGATTAGCACCTGAATGAAGTGATGATACAATCCATCTGGAGACATCTTCACACATTTGAAGACAGTGTAGTAAGTCTTACATTTTTTTCACACTTTTATGTAATGTTTTATGCAGATTTCTGTGATATTATGTGCATGATATTTCTCTTAAATCAGGGTACATTAAATTATAATCAAAAATGTGCAAAATATTTAAAAATGTGCAAAGCATTTAAAATAATTGTATAATAAATTAACTATAATTTAGTATATATATGTATATATATAAATACAAAATTAGTATATATATATATATATAATTATTATACTGTATATAATGTATATACAATCTGTAAATATATATATATATATTTATAAAATTATTTATTAATTTTAGACCATGGGGTCTAATCTCGACCATAGCCTATGGTTAGTTAGGTCCTACTGTACTGTTAATTGATTAATTGATGAAAAAAAAAAGCTTGAATATTTAAAACATTAAAAGAACCAAGAAAACATAATTTAAAGTTATTTCAGCAGCAAAAAACGAATAGGAATACAATAGGAAATGCTGACACCTGTCCATCCTGGGCTATGACTGTTGTGATGGAATTGTATCCTTGACATCGGTTTTCTTTAGGAAAGCTGAAAGAGAGTACATGAAGCCCCTGCACCCCACCCACACCACTGGAGAACATTCTAGCATAGATACTTTTACACAGAAACATTTGTTCCAACTAAGCTTGATTGCAACTGTATTTCTAATGTAACCCTGCTCGTCCATGCTCATACACGTATTGGCAAATGTTTGGATAATATAAATAAATATGGGTTTTTTCACTAACCTGGTAAGTATTATCTAATCTGTGCTCACATACAAAAGTCCACCTCATACAAGAATAATGGATTAACTGGAGTTCACGTGAACTGGTGACAAAAGTGCCTTTACCTAAATGGTGCTGAGCGGCAGATATTACTCAAAGGAGGTTTTTTTCATTGACTTGAAAATGATGACTTGTTAACTTTAACACATTTGCACTTTGAATAAAATGGGTTCTATAATATTCTAACGTCGTCACAGGGTGTAGCCTTGTTATAATGGTCATTAAGACATGCCCATGTTATATTCTAATCCTAGTAATGATGTATTAGGACCCTCTTAATATAAGGGAGATCATGCATTTAGAAAAATATGCTATAACTGGTCTGGCATGGAAGATATTGTATTTGCAGATGGGTGAGAGGAAATCTTTATAGTAAACTCGATGTCTCAGTGCATTGCTCTTTAAACTTCAAGTTTACTTGAGTTATTGCAATGACCTGGTTTTCATTATCTTAATTCAGGTAGCTCAATGTCCTTCGTGCCAGGCCAGGAAAGCGAACTAACAAGACCAAAAAATAAAACAGTACATCCAAATAGTGGTTCGGTTTTCTGAGAAAATTCCACTGAAGAGAAATTCCACCAGAGACTCACTTTTGCCGTTTAATGTTTCCTTGCCCCGATGAGAGTGAGTCAAGGCAGTGTCTTTTGTTTTCTCTACTGAGCCTGTGTGAAACCGATTGAGGCAACGTTATTGTGATTAAAGGCTATAATAAAGACTTATTAGTAGTGTAAGGAGACTCTACACATATTGATATTGTCTCAAACTTTAATATTCAATATTTTTATGAATGATGAATTTCTCAAATTTTGTGCAGGCCAAACTCCACAATTATAAACCCTAAACTCTATAGCGTTGTATGTATTCATACAGTTTTTCATCGATTTATCTGATCCGCTTGAGACGCATGAAGTAATAATAGGCACGAAGACAGTCAAAATGACAACTAAAGTCTTTTTGAAATAGGCCCAATTAACTATTCATACACTGTGGGATTTTTTCATCATTAAATTATTATGAACACACCAAACACAATGAGGTAGAGACAGCAACGTTCAAAAGACCGTCGCCCATAATTATTTTACCTCTTTGTGCGTAATTGCGCAGGCAGGTTGTGGGGATCCACAATGGGACAATTCAAATCCACACCAGAACAGCCGCCTGCCCCCCGCGTCCACTTTTCTGCCAATGAAGAAGCTCCCCCTAGATACTCATCACACCATTTCGACATCCCTGATGGAGTCATGGTCGGTGACTTGGGGGCTTCTGACGGTGCGTCAGGGCGCCGGGACTCGAGCCAGAAGCTGCGGAGATCGTCAATCTACAGCACGATGGACCTCATGCCACAGCGGGACTTCTATGCCAACTCGCTGAAAGGACCCCAGTCGAGGAGCCGTCCTTCCCTGGAGGTCCTCCGCAAGGCGTTCGACGTAAGCAGAATCTCCTCCACATCTCAAAGAAAGTAACCGTATGCAAACAAAATGTTAATTGCTGTATATAAATTGTAGTCCTACGTGCAAGATATGCGATATAGCTATTGATTTGCAAATCAATATAAAAATTATGCGGTGATTGGTTATTTACAATACTGTGGACTATAGAAAGTCATCTTTGCTATTTACACAGGGGGAGAATTTGCCAAACCACACCATTGATTCTGTTCTCAGCGATGTCCCAGCCACAGAGAGTGAAGCTGAAGCAACACCGGCTGCAAAGAAGGGAAAGGCCCCTATTAGATTTGGCTGGGTGACTGGCGTTGTGGTGAGACAGGAATATGTATTGGTTCTCCCACGATTGTATCGACATTTATAAATACTCACGCACATGTTCACTCTACCGTGAACCTTCAGGTGAATTGTATAATTTACCCTTTTGTCACTCCTCTTGTGACAGATTCGTAACTGCTGTAATATCTGGGGAGTCATTCTGTTCATCCGCCTCACCTGGATTACCTCCCAAAATGGCATCAGTGAGTTATCACTTAAACGTGCAATATATTGTTTGTTGGATCACTAGAAATTAGTATTCAGTAGTCAGTCCACCAGTTCAAATGATGTAAAGTAAGCCTATATCAAAGTGGGATTAGCATTTGATTACAACTACAGTTTACAATTTGGTAATTTACAGTAGTACACACTATTATCCAACGAGAGTAGTATTAGGCATTTTGCTCAAGGATAACAGCAGGCTACAGTGAAGATGTCCATGTAGCCTATGCACTGCAATGTAGTGCTAAAAACATAGTTCTATCTAAAACCGACTCCAATATGTTAATTTATGTAATCTCTATTGGTGTTGAAAGTAATACACTTTTCTAAAGTACACTTAAATACAACTTACAATAAACATAAAAAAGTATACTATTTTGAAGTATACATTACTGTAATACCACTAAAAGTATCGCAAAATTAATATACGTATTTTTACGTATACTTTTACGTATGCGTGACTTTTCATAAAGTGTACTTTAAAAGTATACGTTTAACACAATTAAATTTAAGTACAAAAAGTAAATGTATACTTTGGCATATTTGGGATACTTTAGTACTTTATACTTCTTTTGTATATGCCAAAACCAATCACATATGACAGTTTAATGTAATGTTAACACAGGAAGCAAAATAGTTTAATTTATAATTAGTTCATGGCAGGTTATGTTGTCTTGGTTAATGTCAAGTTGTCATGACAAAGACACTGACAGTTTATGCTGTCTTGGTTAATCTCAAATCGTCATAACTAAGACATCCCAAACATCCCAAACAATGTCAACTTGACATTAAAAACAGTCCTAAACATTCATAAAGACAGGTCCATGACAGGTGATGGTTATGACCGTGTCATGTCAGTCTTATGCACACCACTTCAAATAAAGTGTTACCACAAATTTAAACCCAAAATGACAAGATATGTCTTTTATTACATTTAATTTGATAACTCCAGGGACTTGAACTCAATGTATTTCAAAAAGTTAAAGCCTTGGAGAAACAAGCAATGCCCAGTACAATACTGATGGCAACAAAACAAACATATCATTCATACCCCTAAATTAACCAGTACGGGGGTATCCCAAACGGGTTAATATAGGGGTCTGGGTGTTTGGCTTGAGGTCTGGGTGGCTAGAGGTCTGGGTGTTTGGATCCCCCAGCGGAAAGGTCATTGAGTTCCGAAGTTGGCCTACCTGTAACCATCCTTGAGCGAGATGCCCAACCCGTACAATTGGGTTGGGCATCTCTACTCCTTAATACTTTTAATTTTACTCACTAAGTTGCTTTGTTATTGAATTATATCATAAATCACAAGGAAAAATATATGGGACTATGAAAAACTGCTGATCATTTTCTTTTTTCTTTGCCCCCCACAGTTCTGAGCTTCGTGATAATAATTATGTCAGTGATTGAGACCACAATTACTGCCCTGTCCATCTCTGCCATCTCCACCAATGGGAGGGTCACTGCAGGTCAGTAAATCACCTGTACCTATATTACAGGTATGCTTGGGAACATACAGATAATTATTTGTGTTATTACAGCAGGGCAATTCAATTAGTTCAGATTGGGCTCCAGATAACAGAATAACTGGAGACAGTGCCACGCACATTGATTATTCAGGAGTTGCTCACAAGTGGATAGATAATGGCATCTAAAATGGCGACACTAGGAAAGTCTTTTCCAGTGTTCCCAGCACCACAATAGTGGCCATAACTGGACTGAAAAGGACAGGAACGTCGATTAAATAGTTAGAGGAAAATATCAAATGTGGTGCTAGAGCTGTGAAATCTTAAAGTTGTTATTGGGTCTCTACTTTAAAATGGTGTCTAATGGGGCTGGTACTAGCTGTCTTGATTGTAATAATATGGTCCTGACCCCCTGAATTGAAAAGCCCTGAACAATATTGTCTATAGTTGTGCACAGATGTTCATGTATGTGTGTGAGTAGTTACAAGCTATGAATGGTGGTCAAAAAATTAACTAGCGCATTTACATCACATGTGTACACAGTATATTATTAAACATTATGAGACCCATAATTTTGTTATATTGTATGTGTGTTTGACCCAACACAATGTCCAGGTGGGTCGTATTTCATGATCTCTCGAACACTTGGTCCTGAGATTGGGGGACCGATAGGGTTGATCTTCTCCTTTGCCAATGTCCTGTCTGTTTCCCTGAACGTTGTGGGCTTTTCAGAAGTCATTAACGGTCTTTTTAAGGTAATCACTAGTTTAACTAGTGACAAATATGTAATTACCTTGAGTAATTACAAACAATTAGCAATGAACACATGTAATCAAGTATGTAGCCACCTACTTTACTACCATTTGTTTTTTTCACCCAACTTTCTCCATTATGTCGAGATTTAAACCAAGACCAACAACCAATAAATAGACAATGTTAAAATGTATTCATGAGCAAGATACTATAATGATTGTTGTAATTCACTGATAGCTCTAAAAGAAAACCTGATATGGTTTGTCTTTGTACAAGGATTACCTGTACGTGCCCTAACTGTTGTTTATGTTAACGCAGGAACGTGTCATGGTGGACGATATCAATAATATCCGTATCATGGGAACGATCACAGTGACTGTCCTACTGTTGATATCCCTGGCTGGAATGGAGTGGGAGTCGAAGGTTAGATGATGCCGATAACTACATGGTGAAGTCCTTGTGTCCATCACATCACATTTGACCCTTTATTTCTGCCTTCCCTCTCTCTCAGACCCAGTATTTGTTCTTCACGGTTCTGATGATCTCGTTCGCCAATTACTTTGTGGGCACCATAATTCCACCCCCTCCAGAGAAACAGGCCTTAGGAATCTTTGGTTACCGCAGTGAGTTGTAAGGGCCGTTATGGCCTTAAATGGGTAGTGTGTAGATCTAGTATCATTTAATATTTCAAAATGAAGGTAATCTGACACTATCTGATGTTGTCCTCTTCACCAGGTGAGATCTTCGTAGAAAACTTGTTACCAAACTATAGAGGGAGTGACTTCTTCACCTTGTTTTCCATCTTCTTTCCTGCCGCCACTGGCATATTGGCTGGTGTCAACATCTGTGGAGACCTCAAGGTATATAGAAGTCAAACATAGAGATATTTACCGTCATGCAAGAACATTAGGCTATCATATTCTAGTGAAGTGGAGCAATATCAGTTACAGCAACTGCTTGTCATTTCAGAAAAAACTGAATGACCGTACTTTCATGAGCATTGTAATTTATCTAATTTATTTATTTACAATATCGCAATATAATATTATCTTTGAAATATCACTGAATACATGTCAACATTCTCAATCTGCTCGTATGTGGTTCTTGCACGAGGCTCAATGAGTAGAATAACGGACATTCTGGTGTCAAAATTCTGTTTTGATTGTGATTAGAATAGTGAGAGGTTTGTGTCACGGCCTTTCCCTCGTGCACTTAGCGAGAGGGGGCTCTCTCTTGCTCTCTTCCTCTCGCTCTCTCTCTCTTGCTTGCTCTCGCTCTTCCTCTCTTTCGTGTGCTCGGTGCTGTGTGTGTGTGTGTGTGTGTGTGTGCGCGCGCGCGCGCGTGTAATTCCCAGGCGCGGATCCCAGAGTGCGGCGGGTCCCAGCTGTCTCCAATCGGCAATCAGACCGAAGCCTTCTTATGCTCCACGCTCTGGAAGAGCGGGTTCGACTAGCAGCCGCTGACGCATGCTACGGAGTGCGCCCGTGTGGCGTTCGGTATGAACTCCCCCACCGGCTCAGTCCGCACATGGGGGACAGCGATCTGGGAAGGCCACCCCGAGCTCTGCGACCGCTTCGAACACCTTCCGGCAGGAGATGCCTCTGGGTTTAGATCTCCTTATCCAGGGCCGCGATTAGGCCAGGCGGCTCCTCGCCCTCCTGCAGCTTCGCGGCGGAGGTAGACCTAGGCCGCCGAGAGCGGCTGGAGCGAGGCGGCGTTGTAGGGCGCGTTCCAGAATGAGTTCCAGAACACGCGGGGCGAGGCCGTGAAGGACGAACTAGCGTACCGGGATATGCCCACATCCTTGAAACAGCTGGTAAAGGTCTCCATCCGGAGGGCCCCAGGGCGCCCACCCCACCTTGATATTCTTTCCCTGTCCCCGTGGAATAGTCCCGGGCCTCCTCGAGCCGCCACCCCCCCGCCAGTCGGGGAGGAGATACAGGTGAGTCACCTCCTTGCCTCCTTGCCTTCTCCTGTTTTTAGCTG
The DNA here is from genome assembly GCA_027575585.1 of Percopsis omiscomaycus. Lineage (NCBI taxonomy): Eukaryota > Metazoa > Chordata > Actinopteri > Percopsiformes > Percopsidae > Percopsis > Percopsis omiscomaycus. The sequence goes on from JAODLI010074004.1 coordinate 7,724, forward strand.
CCCGCCTCGCTCCTGTGGGGGGTCATCCCCTGCCCCTGCTCACATCGGTGGATTCGGGAACAGAGGAGGGCTTTCTTGACCGCGCGGTGTTGCCAAGCAGCTCCACATCCCTCTGGAGAGACTAGAGACCCCCCCTTGTGGCCACGCTTGGTTCCTGTCACGCTCCCGACCTCCGGCATACGCCTTCATATCATGGACTGCCCTCAGACCCCCCCCCCTCTCGTGCTAGGATTTCCATGGCGTCAGGCGGGAGGTATTGTATCCTGGAGCCCGGTCTGTCACTCCCAGTGCCTCCAGGGCGCCCCCCCCCCAGTTACCCCTCCCCCCCACCCGATCTCTCAACGGTTCCGCCAGTATCCCACGACCTCGCCCCTGTCTTCTCACAAGCAGAAGGCCTCCAGTCTGCCTCTCGTCCCAACGACTGTGCAATAGATGTCCAGCCTGGGCCCCCCCCTGCCCCACAGCAGGCTATACAACCTATCCAAGCCCGAACACGAGGCAACGGAACAGTAAGCCTTGACGCATTGTTGCGTCAGTTCACTCCGGAGCCCGAGACATACCCGCGTCCTCACGGCCCTTTCCTGGGAGATCGAGTCCGTGGTCAGGCAGGCTCGGGCACGACAGGCTCCACCGGGAGGGGTTCCAGACAGGTGGCTGTTCGGGCCCGACACCGCGCGTTCCCAGATGCTTCAGTGGGGACACTCCTCTCGCCGCACCTTTACCTTCCTGCGGAGGCGGTTCTGGTGGCCCACCATGCGTGCAGAATAAGACCCCTAGTCGCCCCCTGCCTGTTCCAAGTGGCCCCTGGTCCCACTTCTCCTTGGATTTCGGAGGCTCCTTGACGTCTGCCGCCGGGGCCGTAGGCTTCAGTTCTTAGACGACTGATAGGGTTATAGATCATGGATACCACCCTGATCTGGGACGTTTATCGCCGCCACCTGGACAAGAGGCCGCGGGCGCAAGGCGGTGCCCATGGAGGGGGGTTAGAGAGGGTTGCCCTCCTCCACGTAGGGAGAGGGCGCTCTCTCTCACTCGCTCTCACTCGTGTGCTTGGTGCTGTGTGTGTGTGTGTGTGCGTGTGCGGGCCCTGAAAGATTCGCCGCCAGATTGTCGACTCTCCAATCGCCCTGTACCCGCCCAGCCCAAGGATCTCCTCCGCCAACCTGTTCCTCTGTGCGTCCTACTGGTTCTCGACATCTCGCCTGTCCTCCGGAGTTCTGCTGCCAACACCCCCCCATCCCCCCACTCCCTGCTACTCTTAAATAAAACTGCTCAACCTGCTCCAGTGGTCTGTGTGGGTTTGTTTCCTTTCCAGCCTTGACAGTTTGGAATTGGGATTAACTCAAATAACAAATAACGTTCTAATAACAGGATAAAACAAGGCATATACACACATATATATGTGTATATACCGTGTGTGTATATATATATTTATATATATCGATATATATATATATATATATATATATATATATGCACACACTCAGTATACACATATTCACAAGAGATTTGACCTAATTATTAATTGTCATAGTAAGACCAGAGAGAGAATCTGTTAATTTCCATGTACATACTTGCAGTTTATTGTAAACCATATGACTCAACATTGTGTATTTGACTGTCTTTCAGGACCCAGAGAGTGCCATCCCCAAAGGCACACTTGTGTCCATTCTTGTCACAACACTGGTCTATTTGTTAATTGTTGCAACTTCTGGTGAGCTTCAATTCAATTCCTATGTCACCCAAGCAGTTCTAGAAAACCGGTTAGATATGTCTGTGCCTGGAAAGGGACTAGCTTAACTAGCATGTGAACGTAATGATGGTGCTAGCAGAAGATGAGGCGATTGTTTATTTTTAAGGTGGTCCAATGCTATTGATTTGTTTAGCTCCGTCTTTATGACAAACAGTTTTCAGACTGATATGCAGAATGGAAAACATTTTGGGGGGAATTGGAAAATTAGTTTGGTCTGGGGAAGGAAATTGGGGATTGGAGTGTACCATTAATTGTATAAATATATCTTACATCTTTTTATCAGGGGCTACTACGGTGAGGGACGCCTCTGGCAATATAAATAGCACACTGATTGGGAATGGCACCGGCACCTGTTTGGGAGTGGCCTGTAAGTTTGGATGGAACTTCACAGATTGCATCAGTAAACAGAACTGTCAATATGGCCTGGCCAACAGCTTGCAGGTACAGCTCTTTTTTTTAAATCCAAAATGCCTTACAGTAACATTGGAACAAATGCAATTATATTTATGTTTTGCTTAAAGTGGAGGTGCATTACAAGCATTCAAAAGTAAGTAGTGTATTAGTAAGTGTATTTGTCTTGTATTAAGGCTTTACTTGTTTCAAGGAATCTTATCAAGTGTAACTGCCTATTCAACAGCTCCTCGGCCAACTGTCAGGTTTCTACTACCTCATCACTGCTGGTGTTTTAGCGGCCACTCTGGCATCCTCATTGGGCCACCTTGTGTCTGCCCCTAAAAACTTTGCGGTAAGTAACCACAGCCACCTGTAATCTTAAATCAAGTTTAAGTTTGTATTGTATTTTACATATATATAGAGAGTATACTCTATATACTCTCTCTCTATATATATATATATAAATATATATATATTTTTTTATTTATTTATTTATTTTTAATATATATTTAGGGCCCCATATTGTATGGAATGATACAAGAAAGATATTACAAATCATCTGGTGCATGAATTGCATCCTGTCACTTCTTTTTCCACAGTGTCTGTGCAAAGACGAGATCTACCCGTACATTGTATTCTTTGCAAAAGGTTATGGGAAAAATAATGAGCCTCGCCGGGCGTATGTACTCTCCTACTTCATTGCTCTGGCCTTTATTCTGATTGGTAGGTGACATGTTAGTGTAACTGCTATTTATTGTTGTAGTTCATCATTAACTGAAAAACACATTTGTGAATTTCATCTCTTTATTTACAAAGGTAATTTAAACTTTATTTAATGGAATAATATTTTATTATATTAATATAGTAACTAAAGCCCCTGATTGGGTTTTGATGATTCAGTGACAAAATGTTGTCTGTGTATTCAGTTTACATATGAACGAGGGCACCCGCTAGATTGTTGGGTTTATTTTAATCTTTTCGGTAATTTAAAGGGCTGCTTTACAGTTTTTCATGCATATTATCAGGAATTATGGCTAATTTTCTCTTGTTCCTACAGGGAAACTGAACACCATCGCACCTTTGATTTCCAACTTTTACCTTTGTTCCTACGCCATCGTGAACTTCAGCTGCTTTCACGCCTCTTTCACTGACGCACCTGGTATGTGATCTACCATGTATGTTATCAAATACAGAAAATCCAAAATATATTAACTTTCTTTGTTGCACTTTGTTGCCCCCTACAGGCTGGAGGCCATCATTTACATTTTACAACAAATGGGTATCTTTGTTTGGGGCATCGCTGGCAGTAATACTGATGTTTGCATTTACCTGGTGGGCTGCTTTGGTCACATTCTCAATCCTCTTCTTCCTGTATGGATACGTGACCTACACAAAGCCAAGTAAGTCAGTTATAATGAATAACAAAATACATAAACATAAAACAAATGACCTGTAGGCCGTTTGGCATAAACACAATAAAGTATACAACAACAACAATGCAACAGTGCTAATAGATGTCAAAATATTAGCAGGCGATTTGACCACCTTCTCCTGTGTGTGTTTGATTCCACAGAGGTGAACTGGGGCACGTCAGTACAGGGTATTAGCTACAACATGGCTCTGTCATATTCTTCTGCTCTCTCAGGAGTGCAGGAACACGTCAAGAACTTTAGGTAGTGTATTTCTATTTATTATTGTTATTGACTATGATTATTGACTGTGTGGTTCGTCTACGGTGGCTTTAAGTTGCATTCTGTGCTGACCTCCTCCCAGACCACAGTGCCTGGTCCTGACAGGGCCACCCAACCTGAGGCCAGCCCTGGTGGACTTTGTGGGCTCGTTCACCAAGCACACAAGCCTCATGATCTGTGGAGACATACTCATGGTCGGTCCTATGATGTCTGTCTGTCTATATGTATAGCCTGATAGCATGTTTGTCCTGGCTCTTAAAGGGAATGGGAGATGACGCTCTGATTGGTTTATTACATGTTACACCCAAAACACACCCTAGAATAATCAAGAAACTAAGTACAACCCATGAACCATGCGCCCGGTGCTGTGACCATTGCTCCCGCCGTTAAACTAGCAAAAGTGGATTTGGACACACCCTAAATGTACTTGTGCCAATTCGCTTTCGACCGTGCGCTTAGATCATTAAAATAATGCCCCTAATGTTTCTACAATGCCTTGCCTTTAAGGAGCCGGAAAGGAAATCTATGTCTCAGAAGGAAGCAGATGATTTGATCAAGTGGCTGAACAAGAGGAAGGTGCGCTCGTTTTATTCCCACATTGCTGAAGATAATCTTAGAACTGGAACTCATTACCTTCTGCAGGTATGTCATCAATCATCTCAAATTATACCTTAATTTCTCTCTTCAATGTAACAGTCCTTCTAGATTTAAGTTGTGTGAGATAGCTACCTGGTAAAGGTGGTAAACACTAGCTGGTAAAGAGGCCACATAGTGATGATCTTTTAAAGAATATTACTTTTTATTTTAAATCATTGCTATTGTTTAATGAGAGGCACATTTAGATCTGTCAGTCAAAAACTTCTTTACTAAACATGAAAGTTTATTCTTAAAAATAACCTGTGGAATCCTCTCTGTTCTTTAAGGCCTCTGGTCTTGGAAAGCTGAGGCCCAATATTTTGGTTCTGGGCTTCAAGGTAAACTGGAGAGAAAGCTCCCCTGACAGCCTGGAGGACTATATTAATTCCATATAGTAAGTATGACTGCTGCACACCAGAAATGTGTACAACAATGGAAGGAAAACATGTGAATCATTCTCGAGTTCGATTGGTCACTATATTTAATTGCCCTTGTTTTGATTAATTATGAGCTCGACTTTTTCATTCAATGCCATTTTTGTAAGACAAGACAAATGTAGAGAGGAACAATGGATTGAACGGAAGTTATAAAAATGTATTTGATAAATGAGTCGACGTTATAAAAATTGTCATTCTAAATGATAAATCAGGAGGTGCGGTTTTTATCAAATCAGCTTTGAGATTATCAAATTGTGCAACAAATCAATACCTTCCTAAAATTGAAAACCAAAAAAAAATGGAAAAGTTCAATACATTTTGAGGTACTGACTCAAAATGAACAAATCATCAAAATGGATCGGATTCACCGCCACTATGGGAAACTGTACACATGGATGTAGCATTCTGAGTGCCATTATAGTTTTTGCTATATATATTGATAGCACTATCAATGGTCCTAAATGCAATTAACACAGCTAACTAAGATACACAAACTGTCTCTTAACAAGAAGCCTCTATTATTTCAATAACATTATTTACACAGGGTATTATTGATTGAATCACCCTTATAAAATCATCCATAACTAGGAAACAGTTTGTGGGTGCAAATTATATTACTACACACTATTTTACTAGTCTGGCCCATAATATGTAATGTATAATTGGTTCAATATCAATTGTGTCATTTGAGACTGTATGAGAGTTTAATTCATCTGTCTTTCATTCCCCAGTGACACGTTTGACTCCAACTTTAGTTTGTGTGTCTTGAGGATGATGGATGGACTGGATGTCTCTGACCAGTTGCAGTGTGAAGGTTTAAACCCTTATGAGTCATGTGATATCTGGACTATCTCTCAGCATTAGCAAAAGCTGTAATGTGTGATGGGAAATATAACCTCTGTCCTGCAGTGAACCAGGGCTTTGAGCCAGAAGAGGCAGCAGAACAGGAGGGTGGTAATTCACCAGAACAGGCCCCCGGTGAGCACTAATATACACAGAAACACACTCACATACCTATTTGAGGCCTAGTAGAT
>JAODLI010074005.1:905-13667 GCA_027575585.1 Percopsis omiscomaycus
CCCCCCCCCCCCCCCCCCCCCCCCCCCCCCCCCCCCCCCCCCCCCCCCCCCCACCAGAGTCATGGTAGCGAGTTACATTACCCTCCTCTGTATATAATGCGACATATTTAAAACAGAAATCATCCCTTCCTTTGAACCCTGGGTCGCGGTATGGAATCAGTCCTTTAGGTGATTGAAAAGGCCATATGTGTGTGAGACTTTAAATGTTAACCAAGGTCAAATACATCAGGCACAGTGAGTATATGTGGGATGGAAGCTCCCTTAGAATTGCTGAGCGCGATTGAACTGAAGGCTTAGAATTACATCCACACTGTAAATCAACTGTCAGGTCATTAAGCTTGTCCCGAGGCAACTATTTTTTTCTCTATTGAATTATTGTTCCGGATAATTTCGTTTGCTGATGAGCAATTCATACAGATGACAGCGCTCGCGAAAAACCCGTCAGGGTCAAAAAACAGTGGATACATTTATTTAATTATAAATCCCCTGGACTGTGTCTAAGATAAGTAGTTGCACTCTTAACAGTTTACACCGTTGTTACATGTTGTTATGCTAGTTCCATAGCCGTGCGTTATAACGCGTTATTCGGTATAACATAGCTAAGCGGTGTTCAGTTTCCTTTAGGCTCATTTATCAGAGCATAAGTAGAAACATTTCAGTCATAAAGGGACCTGCCATCTTTCCGTTTGAGCTGGAATGTATGGCTTGACATATACACACACACACACACACACACACACACACGTAAACACACTTACAATGCAGATTCCTCAGTAATATGTGGCGGGAACAGATAAACACTTGCATGTGTGGGGGGGTGGAGCACTTTGGCCCCCGTCGTTGCTTTCCCATGCTTAATCAGATTTACTGCCATAAATGAACTAGATGCTTCGAAGAGCCAGCTACGGTTTTATGTCTCCATATGGAGACCCCCTCCTCCCAATGACAGCCCACTCCATTAATCACCATCAGTAATATTGTCTTTAAAAACTTCACTCTAACACAATTTCATTGGTTAACTTCAAGATATGTCAATTAATAATGGATGCTTATTGGACAGGTTGATGGGCTGTGTGTGTGTGTGTGTGTGTATTAACGTGCAGGATTGTTCTCTAAGTGACATGCATGAGATACTGCGGTACCGTATTCTGGTGTGTCCAGTAGGCTAAACGAAGCGGAACCAGGTCTCAGTTCATGAGAACAGGTCGCCATGCAACACCCTGGGTGACATCAGAAAGTGTTTCTTCATGTGGTTTTCCCTGTGTTTGCGATGAGAGCTCTATGCCACTGCTTATAGCTTATCTAACCATTTAAGTGTGCAGACACGAGATAGAGTTAGATGCAAGACGGCTATCTTCATATTCTACAGCCCCTTTCTCTGCCCCAGCAGTCGATTCTATTGTATTTCACTTGAGTATTTGAAGGTAATGAGAAGTGTGAAAAATATTAACCCCTTGCTATGTGTGATAACAAGACAATAATGACGCCAGCATATTTATGGTCTTGTGAAAGCTAATTAAGCGGAGGGCAGATAAGAGACACTTCTAGCAGAATTACTTCGAAAGGTCAGCATCTGATACAAACACATTAAATACGCTGTCAGCATTGAGGATAGGGTAGAAAATCAACAAGCAATGACGACTTTACCTCCGCGCCGGTGAACACAACAAGGTCATTGTTACTCAGTGGGGTTGCAACGCTGATCTGAGTGAATTTAATTTATGCTTCTAAAGTGTATTGTTTACCAGCAGGTTGATAAGCTTGGGGAGCGAATGACACCTATGTCTTTGGCTATTTTACACCTGGCGTGTTGACATTACGGTGACATACACACATCCGCAGTGCCGAAGATAAATCCCCATGGCTGGAGCAGACATCATGAAAACAGAGGACTATACTGCAGTGATAATGAACCGACAAGTCCTGCTCTGCTACCGCACCGCCATAAACCCGTGACGGCAATTTATGAGTGCAGAGTTGCTAACAGACCCAACCCCCTTTCCCCAGATAACTCACAACAACCTTCGCCGTCCACGCCTCACTGTTATGGGGTCAGCTAATATGAGATGCTCCGTGGTTAATAAGGAGGTCTATTGAACGCGTGCCTGGTGACAGTCGGGAGTAGAGAGGTCTATGGACTGGCCACATATTGAACCTGTAGGTGTTATAGCCATCTGTTTGGTCTCATACCAGACCAGTCGGTTTAATTTCAAACAGCTCCTGCTGGGAAAACAACTGTCAGCCGCTGAAGTTTTTACTCAGCGTCTGAAATATGTGATATATATCTATATATATATATATATATAAAATGTAATATTGAACATGCGGTTAAATGAACTTATAGCCAGAGGACAGGAGTTTCAATTATTCAGGGGAATGTAATTACAATCCGAGGCATCTAGCGCTGGGCTGCAGTGTAGTTTTGCCACAAGCAAAGATCATCCCGGCTCTGACTTTATTGATATTTTCATTTTTGCTCCGGTCAGGGATTTGTGCACTCGCAGACCCCGGGTCTGCAAGTGCACAAATCTGAGCAGCGCCTCCCGGCAGAGAAAGGCCACGCCGAAGGCCTGGATAACAAGACCATGCTGAATTACTAATATGGTAAATAAAACACGAGATAGAAATCCCCCCTGCACCAGCCCCCGGAGTAACAGAATCCTAGATGTCGAGGTGTCTGGGGGGTCTAGCCAACACATTGATCTAGATTTGCCTAGGCAACCAAGGCATGGCTGGTACTATATGTCACATACAGTCAAATCATTTATTTATTTATTAGTAGTTCTGTACAAATGTGTGTTATGAATTGTATAGTATTTGTGGTACTGTATAGCCCTGGTATTATTCTGTACAGTCTGTGTAATAGCTGGATTAGCTACAGAGGCAGAGCATATCATATCTGAGTCCCTCCCGCAGCCTGATTCAGATCTCTGCAATTACTGTCGTTCTTACCATGAGGGTGATCACTATCCTCAGACAGTCAGAGAGGCTCAATACTGGGAATTGGCCCTTCTCCTTGGAATGCCCATTGTTGGAAGCCCAGTAAACATACAAAAAAGCAATTGCCCTTGACGTATAAAGCAAGCGAAACGGTTAGTGGTGTTAATGTCCGTACTTTTCTGCAACATCAGAAGCGTATATTAAGTAAATTGCATTGTACTTGATGTAGCAGCAGGTTGTGTCCATGTTTTTTGTAATTTATTAAGCATTAATTCAATTTTTCTTTTTTTTTCTTGTTCTATTAGTGTAAATTACCAAAAAATGCCTCCTACAAAGAATGAATCTTGCTTTTATACCATTAGAGATGATTCAAGGCACCATCAGCATACTGTACATGATATCACGGCAATTTCTCTGACAGACCTTGAGAGTTCCAGTACTATAGTGCGTATCAGGCCTGTGTGTTTTGGAGGCAATAAAATCACTTTAATATTCAACTTATGTCTCCGTTCACCTTTCTGAAGCCTGTGCTTCTCTATCTGCTTTGCTTGCAGTGGCATAGGAGATGAAATACTGGCCCCTAGAAAGCCATTTGGCACCTAATTGAGCATTCCTATTACTTTTCTGTCCCCCCAGACTGTGACTTTCATTGCCTGTAAGCGCTGGATGGAAAGTGGTGTGAATGTTATATTAGACGTGAGCGTATTTAAGTCACTTTGTTGTGCTATATGGTGGGTGTGAGTGTGTGTGTGCTTGTGTATGAGCAGTCTAATGGTCTCTCCACCTAGGGTTGGGTATGTAATGTTACCTAACGGTACCTTTTGTCTGTACTTTACTCTCTCTGTAATAACAAAAATATAATTTCAATAAATCCAAACTTTGTTGTACTGTGGGATTACAATAGTGCTAAAAATCCGTAAACTTCGAATGGCGTGCTTGTAAAATGAGGTTTGTGCTCGCAAGTGAAGGTTCGCAAATGCTGTGTTGAACATTGAACAAGATGCAGAGGTGACGTAATCTCGTTCTTGTAGTCTCGCTCCCCCACCGAGTTCAGTACCCAACCCTATCTCCACCTGAGTTACCTCTAGACATTAAAAACTGACTAAAAATCTAATCTTTACTTACTTAGTGTTGGGAGTTACTTCACTGTTTTTGACCACTGACACAACAAGTGGAAATAGTAGGTCACATTGTGTAGCCTCTTATGTATTTTGTGGACATTCCTAATTTGCATTTTGGCAGAAAGAACTGAATTTGGATTGATTTATTGGCACATTATACTAATATTTGCAATTGTAATGAAATCAGTTTAACTAATACTCCCTGAACTTTAAAAACATATTTTTTTCACTGTTGGCTAAATCAAATACCAGAAGTTATCTTATGTATAAATAAATGTATAAATATTTATTGAAACTGAGATTACTGTTGCACCGAATGCATTTAGTCAAAAGCTACTGTAGCTCAATGTGTTAAAATCACTTTCTTGCATAAGGACTAACTATACTTCATAACACACTTTGAAGTATATGACCAAAATGTCTACAGAGCTCCAGTTCATTTACACATAAACTTATTCAAATAGAGTGAAAACATCCAAAATCCAGACAATTCATGCATGGTGTCTTCAGTGAACATTGTGTCATGTCAAGTCACATCTAAACAATACTTTGACCTGCTCTTTAGTCATCACACAAAAGAGATGAAGAGAGGCCATGCAGTTTATTATTCAAACTGAGGGCTCATTCACTCTTATCTGTTCCAGTATATTACCATTGGAAGGCCTGATTGGCTTTGATACATGATGTTTAATAAACTGCTAATGCCATTCCAGTTTAATCAAATGGATATACTGTAACTATGATTTCTTTTGAAGATGGGAATGACAAGTGATTAGTTAGACATTTCCAGCCAGGATTTCCATAATTAGACTCCCTGACCAGAATCATATTTCCATTTTTGTTGGTCTAAAATATGCACAGACATTCTCTTCCAGATGATTAAATAATCTCCTATCAACATTTAAACCGGCAGGGCCTGCAGTCAGGGAATTTGAAATGGATTCTCTGCGGGAGGAGAGGACTGTCATTTCCTTTTGTTGGAGGACACTGTGTCCAGTGGCCACCGTGTCTGTGCCTGTCGGTTGTGTGGTGGTCCATGGAATGTCTGCTACAAACATACTGTATCAGCCATACGTGCAACTGTTTCAGAAACATGTGTTATACTTGTGAGCACATAAACTCATAAGCACACAGGTGGTCTAGTTTCTAGTTCTAGTTTTTTCATCTAAACAGTCCATTAAAAGATGCTTCTGAAAATATTTATGGCGAGAAATTGCCAGTTGCAGAATCTTAATCCATATTGGATGTGCAGCGGCTAGTTGGATAGTTAAATCGATTATTGTGAGCTTTTTGATGTCTTGTCAGTGGCAATGCTTTATGGATCATTGAGGCTTGACTGAGACGTTTTTAACTATGGTATTAAATCATGAATCTCTCCTTTTTCGAACAATAGGTGAAGTCACAAATGGGGAATTAAGTCTTTTACATTTCTACTGAGGTGAAAGATACCATATCAATTCCTATTGTGGCTACGGCATGAATATCTTGTGATGACGTCACCATGAGTTTTTCTAGCTAACCCGTTACCAATGTGCAAATGCAAGACAGAAGTACAATTTGAACCTGAAATTGGATTCTACTGTACAGTATATGTCCACCTTTATATCTCCACTTACTGTTTTTAAACAGCTTGTGTTTTAGTGTAGTTGATATTATTGCTCTGTTGTTGTGAATAAGGCTATAAAAACTAAGTAAGTAAATATCAGCTAGAAGAGACTTTTAATAGAAAAACAATTAGTATCAGGGGCTAGAGCAGTATTTCTCAAATACAGCAGACATTGTGGTCTGTCGTAGAGATCCACACACTGGAGTAGGGCCGTGCCCCCGCTAACTGTGAGGTTGTGACCGAGTAAATAAATGCAGGGCTGTGTGTTTTTAATGCGCACTGGGTTGCTGGAGCCCACATGACTAATGCTGCGTTTCTGGTGCGTGATCTGGTTTTATCTCTGCCTCCATAAGGGACCATCGGGGGCTGTATATGTGTGGCTCATGGGCCTTTGTCCCCCGTTTTATATCATGAAATAAATCTCAGATAGAGAATTAAAAAATAAAAACGACCCCATCTTCTTCTTTTTTGCCATTCGCCCAGTTGCTCATGCCAAGCGCACAGCGCACCTTCCTGCATAATTGAACAGTCTTGATTAGTTTTACATTTCCCAGGTTTATTTATTCTATTTAAGTGGCCATTAAATATAGAGCGCCATCAAGACCAAGCAAGAGAGGATTGCTGAAACTAAAGTGAAATGGAGAGTAGCTTCTCTGCTCAGCCCATTTGATGGTGTGAGTGCTGAACAGTGTGGGCTGGCACGGTGTGAGGATTTGTGTGACTGCTTTTAGGTTCAATTTGTCTTAACAATATAAATGACTTAACCTCCAATTCATTTCCTATGGCTGTGGAAGCTCATTTCTTGATCGGACTAAAGAGAGCCTAGAACCAGTGATTACTCACCACCATATTGATGTATTCATTCTCATTCGGCAGAAGAGATAAGACTGGATCATTGTAATGAATAGTATTGTGTCCTTTCTTTAGAGCATTAACGTTACTTGTGTGAACCTTCTAAACTCACTTAAACGTCACTGGATCCTGTTTCTCCCTAGGGCTAATACTAGTGAGTTTACAATATGATATGGTATGATACAATACGTATGGTGTTTAGTTAGACTTTTAATTACCTTTTGAAGAAATGTAGGAACCGTCTGGGAACTGTCTGGGAACTGTCTGGGAACTGTCAGGGCACCGCTGGTGCACCCAAGGGACCTGGTGCTGTTGGGGGAATGAGAGTCAAAGTGGCTCCTGGGGCCCCAACTGATGTTGTCCTATCAGCAGGAGCAGGTCTCTCCATGGCCCTCCAAGCGCCCTGGAGCCACCTCCGCGCCGTGGGCCTGCTTGGCATGCTGGGCTGGGGGTACCAAGGCTTTGTCTGCTTGCCTGAAACCCAGGGCGAAGCAAACCCCGCAGCCTGTTGTTTCACTGGCCACCTGGATGCTCATGTGGCATGAGTTCATTGCTGCTACACAGGAGGGAGGGGGTAGAAAAACACAGAATTCCCCTCATTATTACACAGTCAAATAGGCGCATAATCGCACATTTTCTCAAATTCGCACGTCTAAATATCACATACATGTGCACATAGACACACACGCGTTCCGCCCTACACAAACACACAACACATACACACACACACACACACACATGCCCTAATAGATGAAAGCCGGAGTATAAAATTCCCCATTATGGGGCTAGGGGACAGCACGCGCCTGCCGGTTGAGCCATAGTTATCACATTGGTGTGGAAGCCCAATTTGCAGTGTGGTCCCGTGCCTCAGAGAGGCATTTTGGGGCCACAATTACTTCGACCACTTGCTGGCTGGACGTAAATTGCGGCGGGACAGGGGTGCAATGTTTATTCATGCAGTCGCGCATTGCTGTCCTTTCACCTGTTTGCATCTCTGCTGAATATTTATCTGCACCCACCCCCTAACAACTACCCCCCCCCCCCCCCCCAACCCACCCACCCACTACAGAGAGAGACACTCTTCCTAAACCCCCCGCCGACCAGAATCCATACAAACACTTACCGCGTACATGCATAAGCGCACACGCATACACACGCATACACACGCATACACACACACACACACCCCTCCTCCATCATCCAAAATCATCATCCCATGTGGCGGCTTTATTTTCACTATTCCCCCCTCCTGCTGTGATTCTGTCTCACTGAAAGCTGGCTGTCGCGCCTGACGTGCGATCAGACGAAATAAGAGAGCATACTGGACCAATGCTCATAAGCCTTCTTTTTGATGTATTATTTATATCTTTTATTATTTTGTTACAATTTAATATAACGTCCGTTTCAAATGGACTCTAAATTACAATTACAAATCCCCAGATTCAAGCAATAACTCAGCGATGCAATATACTTGTTCTACTCAATACTCAATTAGAACACAATTGAGTTTAACTGTGTGATATTACGTCCTGCTACCAATATAAACCTGGACAGGAGGACATAGTAAAGACTGTGGTGGGAGTAGTTAAAGAACTGGTCTCCTCATCCTTCTCTCTGATTGGATGAGGCCCCATGCTGTGAGTGATAATGGCTGGACCCTCTCCACGGCAGACATCTGTTCTCTCTCTCTCTCTCCCTCCCTCTCTCTCCCTCTCCCTCTCTCTCTCTCTCTCTCTCTCTCTCTCTCTCTCTCTCTCTCTCTCTCTCCTCCAGGGAAAAGGGGGTGGGCCGGGGGATCTTAGGTGTGGCAGGTGGTTTGCACAGACCCAGGGCAGGGCAGCAGTCAATGGGCTGGTGTTGACAGCATGGCCACTGGCTGTCTGGGAACACAACCCTGGCTCTGGGTCACTCATGGTTAACCTGACCTGTGGGGCTTTGTTCTAAGGTCATTGGGATTTGGTTTCATATGCATCTCCTCTTGGGGGAGAAATTAAACGTTGACGGATGCGCGTCGCACATTCCGTTTGAAGAGCTGAGCATTGTATGAAATAAATGCTTGAATAAAACTTACTGCAGTTAACCCATTCATGTACTAGAGATCCTTAAGTATCATTCATTAAAAACAAAACAAAACGACTGTTTTGTGCTGGTTATTTCAATATGTAAGGGTTAACATACGTACATAATAATGTACCTAAGCGTTCACCGTCAAATCTGAGCTGAGTGGAATTACATTCAGCAAAAGCTGTACCGCCATTCTGTCTGAATTCTGAAGCACATGATTGGACAAAGCAGATGCACAGATACTTTTTGTGAAACCTTTTTTTTTTGCTCACCATGACCCCCTTGTGAACCAAAAATTACAATCTACCACTTTAACTATGGTAAAGTCTGAAATATAATCGCACTGGCCTCCGTTACCCCCGCCCCCCCCCCTTCCTCCCCAACACATCTGTTTATTTTCCTCTATTCCTGTGAGCATGTGATGTGTAATTCCTGGGAGAGGCCCGGCTGGTTAAGGATCACTGCTGGGGGATTGCCTTTGCTCAAGTTCCAAGAAAACAGCCGTTTCATCTCGCACAACACTGAAGCGGCGCGGGGATAGCATAAAAAAACCCGGATCAAAAGCCCGGCGAAAATGAAGGTGACAGTGACAGAGGCTCACCCGTATCAACACTGACACGCACACCGCTGGAAAAAAAGAGGGAAAGTTCAGCTAAAAGTGGTGCGGAGAGTATCTCCAACAACCAGAAGCAGGACCCGTGTCAGGTAATCGATGGTTCTCCGTGTGCTTTGGAAAAGAGAGACAGATAGAGAAATTAAAACAGAGGGGAGAAGAGGGGAAGAAGCTGTACAGAGAGCACAAGAAAAAAGAAGTGATGGGTGAATTTTTAAATCAGATAGATGGGGGGGGTGGGGGGGAACGCCCACCAGATGTGAGAGCATTAATTACTCCTAATCAAAGCCTTTGCCAGCCTGATGACAGTAGCAGGCAAGCAGGAGGCACTCAAGGTCATTAGTGCTCTACAAATACTCACACTCGTACACGTGTGCGCGTGAAACAATCACACAGCCAATGCATGCAACCACAAACGCACGCAAAGTCCAGGGCTCTGTTCCAGCACTCAGCACTGTTCCAGCACTGTTGTTCACACCATGAAATTAACTCCAAATTCGATGTAAACAAGTCTGGCAAAAAGTAAACAAATAAATACATTTTAAAAACTTCACCTCACCTCCTATAATGTCACAAAATTGCATTCCAGAATATACAGTGTCCTTTCTGATTCCTTTTTATCAGTGGCAGATAGATAATTACCGTATGAAAATGTATTGGAGTTCTTGTCTCAGGTAAGAGGTAATGTTGATCCGGGCCAAGTGAGCTAGTGTGTTTCTACAGCGCTAAGAGGATTATAGGATGTTTGTTATGGTTGGTGTCTGGATAATGGAGATAAGACAGGGGAAACTGGGTGCAGGTGTTTCATCCACTGCCTGGCAAGGCGAGTTGGCCTCTGAGACACTAGCCAGGGACGGGCCTCAGCAAACAGGTTGTTTTAGCCTTTAGAAACAAACCAAACTCATTTAGAGAAATGTTTACTAGGGAGATTTTAAGTATATATATATTTACATTTGCATTTATACATGTTTAGTAGGTTTTGAGAGAGAATGAGACGAAGGAAACGCAAACCGGCTGGTGAAATTTATTATACTTTTTTTCCCTTTTCTTTAACATTTTTCATACGAGTTATACTATATTAGGTATTACATGTTGTTGTCGTTTTTATAGTAGTAAATGCAGCATTAGCAGCAAGTGTGGCATACTCTTATTTATCCAGCCTTGTATATGGAATGATGACTGGAATATGACCCTTGAAGTTACTTCCAAACGATCCACATACTGTACAGACCCATGCAGATCCATGTGATTGGTGTCTTACATTAGCCAGCTCAGCTGAGCAGAAGCACCCCCAGATGGAGCGGTGTAGGGACTGTCATCATTACAGCCCCCCGCTAGCTCCCCAGGGCCCCCGCCTTATCATTGGGCTCACTCCACTGCTAATGGCGCCGTCTAAGAGCTAGCGAGGCACCTTTTGGAGGTAATGCGCCCTGCTGCAATTTAGCCCGCCATCCGAGTGTGGCACGTCCCAAGAATCACAGGAAATTACAACAGAGTGCTGATGTGGGAAATTTGCCCCGCGACCAATATCTCCCTTTCTGACAGTCAGAATTATGAACGATGCATGCAGAACAAGTCAATCGGTCCACCATAGGACTAGAAATGAGTATGTGCGGGTGTGTGCTAGGGCGGTGGCGGTTATGGAGCATGGTTAGTGCGCGCATGTGGCCCCTGGTGTCTTTTTCTGCTGAGTGCACATCAATGAGCAGCTAATGGAAATTCCTCCCAGCTTCCTCCTCCAACCTTCGGCCCGTACCTGGAGCTTGACTTTGAGGTGCACACGGATGATATTCTGCCAGTTTATTGGCTCCATCGCGGCTCTGTTTTCTTCCTTTCACCTCTCATTGACCCCGTAGACGGGAGCAGGGAGAGCCCAGTAAAAGCCATCCTAGCAACTCATTCAGGCTTGGTTGAGTAAAGGAGGAGGGCTGCTCAGTACGGCCGCTCAGCCAGTGGATTACTCCTCAATATGGGATTACGGTCCGATGAATGGAGCGCAGACACAATGCCAGCAGCCCAGCTCTCTTTGAACTATACAACAGAGAATTAGGCCTAGAACTGAAAGGGAATATCTACTCATCTGGTATCAGTTAGCGTTACACTTACATTGCTTACTGTCATTCAGACTCGTCTGTTTTGCTTTAATCCTGGATAAGCATCTCAGGATACCTACTTAATGAGACACCGGGCCTCGAAGACTTATAGTTCTAATGCTGATTGACAGAGTTGGGTTTTTTTCACAGTCTCAGTTTGCTAAGATTTTCTTTGTGTGATTCTGTTATAGTGAGCAAGGGGACCACCCTTCAACAAGATTGGACTGGGTTCATCTTTTTGTGTGCTATGGTAAAGACATACAATCTTCTGAAGTCACCCTAAAGAAAAGCAGAGATTGAGTTATGAAATTTGAGAAATAGGAGATTTGCGTCGCAGACGCATGCTTAAAACATTTCCCCGAGACACAAACTGTGAAGTGTAGACATTAACAAATCTGTTTCACAGGATGGGATTTCATTTGCATCTATAATTAATGTATCACTGAGGATTAGATACTGTATGTTACCAGATCTTAACACAAACTGAACACAAGAGTTTGATATTTTTTTCATTATAATTTCTAATCTTGTTTAATTGTCTAAAATAAAATGTATTTTCAACAGTGGTTTGTTGCTTTGGAATGCGCAAAGGGAAATTAACAACTTCTTTTTGGGAGTCAGATCGAAAGGTTTAAGAATCACGGTGAAGAATATGCATACGGCAAAGAAGCCCATCTCAGAGGTTAATAGATATACTAGCTGACTATTCTCAGCCTATTTCTGATGCCACTTTATCTTTTGAGTGGAACCAAGAGCCATCCTAGGCTTAGCCTCTGTTCAATGCGCATCCAGCTCTCTTTTAGTTTGCTCTGTGGAGAGCTTTAAATTGGTGTGCTGATTATTAGAGCGCATCCTGGAGACTGTATTGAAACACTTTCTCTCTCTCTCTCTCTATTAACTGTCTCTGTCCCCTTCTCATCTCACATCTACATGTAGTTATTTCTTCCGTGTATGGTTTACGATCCTCCCCTCCAAGACTCCTTCCTCCCCCAAACCTCTTCAGCGTCTTTTTCAAAGCCATTTTTTGCATTTAGAGTTTATCACTTGAGAGGTGCCCTTTAGGAAGAAAGGGGGGTGGGGGGGGACTGGCCATTAATTGTGAATATGAAGAATAATGGAGAAGGACACAGAGCTACAGTATCCTTTCCGGCTAGACCTTCCTTTTTGTCATATTTAAAGGGTTGATCTCCAAAGCAATGGGAAGCCTTTGTAGTGTAAATTACACACTCACAGAAAACCCAACAAGTTGGCTTCTGACCACTCTTCCTCTCCCTCTATCTCTGCAATCCATTTCTCTCCTCGCCTTCTCTCCAACTGGGCATACCTTTTCATTCCTTAAAAAAAAAAAAAAAGAGTGTGTCAGGGATTCGGGAACGTTGTGTTTAGTGTAAATATTGTGTAGCGACCTCTTGCCTATCAAAAAAAGGGCCGCTACATTCCGTTGTCCTGATGTTCGCTACATTTAATGACGCG
>JAODLI010074006.1:0-13665 GCA_027575585.1 Percopsis omiscomaycus
TTTGAGCAAGTCTATACAAAGAGAGTGGAGAGTAAATCACAACAAACATCATCCCAATGATTTATGGTGCAATGGACATATCTGTGTGTGTGTGTGTGTGTGTGTGTGTGTGTTTGTGTGTGTGTGTGTGTGTGTGTGTGTGTGTGTGTGTGTGTTGTTTATTTGAGGATCTCATCCACGGTTTTATGTGGTCCAGAATGGCTTTCAGCCTTTGTGTTAAAACAAGAATAGGGTTTTTCACATACATGTTTGTTCTACTACTCAACTGAAAGCCTTTACAGCTGTTTTAGTTGTTTGTTTGGTTTCTAAATTCATTCCAAAGAGTGCATTACTGTTAGAGTGAAATCCATTGTACCAGTGAACCGAGCTGGATAATAGTGATTTTCACAGATTTAACCCAAGCAAAACCAAGACTATGAAATGACCACTGGATTCCAGCATGGCACCAAATAAAAAGAATACAAATAAAAATACAAATAATGAAGCACAGATTGATGGTGCACCATTGCCTCATTGCACCTACTAGTATACAGCGCTTACTACAAGCTATCAGCGGTGGTCATACTACACAGACGTTCATAAAGGTCTGCCGTTACATCATGTGTTTGCACACAACCGACTGTAAACTTTTTATTTACTTTTTTATACACTCTTCGATCACTACACAGCGCATTCAGAACCCCAAATGTCCACCCCAGCACACAACTGGATATGCAACACTGGAAGGGGCTTGCACTCATTTCAACAAACCATTGCTGTTGTTTTGTTTTTCTAAAAAAGCTGAGTGGTTTCTTGAGGTGCTATTATGCGGTCAAGCAGTGTAACTTTAAGCTGAAAGGGTGGTCCAGTCAGTTTGTGAAATAAATCGATCAACTGTATTTTGCCCCATTGTGCCCCAAAAGATGTGGTTCATAGGTCCTGAGCTATAAACTCCATCTTCTAACATATTAGCATAACACATTGCTTATATCAACACCACTGAAAACATGTAACAAATGTAAAAAGGTGCACCCCTCATGTTTGTGTCTGAAATTTCCCTTGTGGTTGAAAAGACTCCTTTCTACTCCTCTACAACACTCACATGCATATAATTTCTCTACCTTTCACCGTAAGGGGAAACAGTGAGCTGGATAGAAATTTGGGGGTTCTGCTGTAACGCAATGAAATGGTGTTGCTTTAAGTAAGTAAGTAAGTAGGTAAGTAAAATAATACCGTAATAATAGTATTACCAACTGAACAATGAATACTAAGGAATATACGCTGCACTTTTATGAACTACTGCTCACATACAGTATGTCCAGGGGTCTGCATTGTAAATTCCAAAGGCTCATTTTAATGTATGTTTGAAGTAACGGCCAGATGGATTTCTGGTGGAGACTATTAAGATAGAAAAAAGTGCCATAAAAACTCAAACATTTGTGCTGTAAAAGAAGGAGGGGCAGCATCCAGATGTAGGCTTGGACACATTGGAAGGCCGTCTCAGTGGAGTTTAATGAGAGATATTTCTGTGGGATTTCAGCACTAATTACCTTCCCCAAGATCTCATCCTCCCCTACTGTTTTCATCTAAAAGCCTCCAAGAATGTGTGAGTGGGCACTACTGGTCAGCAACCCTGGGGGTAGGGGTTGAGGAAATGTAAAATCAAAAGAAAAAAAAACTCTATGCCTTCTTTACCTCAATATATATCTGGTATATGTGTTTATGTTAGAGATTACATAAACCCTTCATGATACATTATGAACCATACATTGACATGCCAACATCTCTACTGGTATTTATGTTATGTTTGAATTGTTAGTGTTTAATTTAAAGGTCACCTACTGTATCATAGAAAAAAAAACGAAACATGGAACTAACTGCCACAAGGGAACTGACTAATTTTGAAACTGTGTCTACATATAAATTCCTGTCTGTGAAAGAATCACAGTGAAGAACAAGCCAATCAGATTAAACTCTAGGGCCCCTAGAGCCCTTTCTGGTCAAGGCACAAGTGGAGGCACATGGCACAAGTCCACGGCGCAAATCGATCTAAGGTGTGGCCAACACTTCGGTAGGAGTGGTGATGGCTGTCTTAAATTATGGCCAAACAAATCAGCTCAAATCAGCATTGGCAAACTGCCAATATCGTAATATACAGTGAAAGACCGGCAGAAAAGCTTCTCCCGGGAGAGAACTGTCAAAACTGATGTCCTTCTTCGGAAGGTGCACAGTTGCCAAGTTTGCAAATGTGGCACATCTAATAAACCACCATGATGCATGTCCATATATTTTGTTTTGTGATTAAAAAGTTAAGGACAGTAGTCATTAGTGAAATTATTCACGAAATTGACTGATACACCCTCTACTACGCCCTCACACCAATTTTGGTGCAAGGAATGTCATGGCGCGCCGGAAAATTAGCAAACGCACCCAGGCGAGAGAAAAATCTCCAGTCATTATGTCTGCATAAGCGCTACCGCCGGCCTTGCGCCATTCGGAAACCGTTGTGATATTTCTGAACTGTAACCAATTTTAAGCCTCTCCTTTCTCTCTCAATCCTATAGCCAATCAAGTTAGGGCATATTAAAAAAGAAAACACCAACTGAAATGGATTGTTCAGATCAATCTAAAATGGGCCTTTTAGATATATTCCCATTCTGGATTGAATATTAAATTAGTTTCCGAATAATTAAGTATTACAAATAAGGGATTGTTTAACACGGAACTTCAGGGTGTGGATTTACAACGATTAGCCAAAACATAATGTGTTAGCATGGGCATTCTGAACAGTCTGCGGCCACTCCCGCAGCAGGGCGTGATGTACTGTGTGTTGCGACACATTCCTTCTATAACCATCAATAAAATGTTCTGCCACTTGTGCTTCAGTGCTTCAGCCCTTCTGTCAGTTTGTTGCCCTAGTGCATCGATGAGCCTAAGGCGCCCAACATCCTGCCGCCCAGTTTGTGAGTTTACCCTCCTCTACTACTGACTACCGTGTGTAGGTACTCACCACTGCTGACTGGGACTGTTTGGCCCTTGTCAAAGTGGCTCAATTCTTCACGCCTGCCCATTTCTCCCCCATCCAACACAGTGACTATGAGAAGACTAGGCTTACTGCCTAATATATCCCACCCTGACATGCGCCGTTTTTACAAGATAATCAACGTTATTCGTTTAATCTGTGAGTGGTAATAATGTCTAGGCTCATCAGTGTATATTGAGGTAAGAAAGATATAGAGTTGAGAGTTTAAGATTTAATGGACAAAAAACATCATCAACGTCATCATAGCATACCGACAAGTCTCTGCTCGTGGGTGTGGTGGTAAATCACTTTCACACACAGAATTCGGTTTAGCAGACTGTGCTGAGCATGGTTTATTTTATATACACAGGTGTATATAAAATAAATATATAGATATATAGATAGAGTTCCAACAGCCAACATGCTCTTCAGGAAGGGTTCAGAGTGGGTCCGTCCTGCTCTGTGTGTGTCTCGTGTTGTGCTCACTCCGCCTGCTCCTAGGAGTCCCGTGAACCACACCCCCAACACTCTCTCCCAGTCACAGACATCGCTAAACCACGCCCACTCCCCCACAGTGGGTTAAAAATGTATCTGTAATCACTATGCTCATCTTAAGTCCCATCCCTACTATTTATGCCACTGGCTGAGAAACTGCCTGAGAAATAAATGGGTGTTGCGTACGGCTTTGGAAATTGTAAGGCTGTCGGGGCCTCCTAATGTTTACATAGCAATTTACACTGCACTCTGTACAATACCTTAGATAGCCACTCTCAAATAATTACACTAAAGTATTTAAGTATTAGATATCTTGCAAGTGCTCTCAGGAAAGTATAAAATTTTAACTACATCAATAATATCAACTAGACAATATATATTGTAATATATACAGTACAATATATACTGTATATATATACAGTATATACATTATAAGTATTATATTGTGTGGGGTGTTTCACAATATATCTGTGGTATTATTCAATTTACAGTTTTATTCTGAAATTTTACGTAATTGTGTATGTTATTATTATTGTAAGAGCCTTGGCGTTCATAAGAGCACTTTCTAACACAATAAAATATACTGTTTCAAACTTAAAACCAATTTATTCTGAAGATTGCCTTTGCAGGGTCAGGAGCCAAGAATATCTAATGAATCATAATATTTTTATTAAGTTTCCATTTGGGAAGTAAAATAACACTCACTGGGACCTTTCCAGTTATCTAATTTCATCATTCATCACAATCATTCATGTTGAGAGTCCCAGGGACGTAATAAATGCATTAGGGTCACCTGAGGACTTGGCCAGGGTTCAGCTAAGGTTGGCAGAATCTACACATAATAAAACAAATTAGCACAGAGTTCCATACATTCCCAAATAAGAGTAATAATTATACAATTCAGTTATAGAGTTAGCAAATATTGTTGGACTGTTTCCTTCGGTTTGCAGGGCATCTGAGAAATCTCTTTTTCTATGCGGCTGTCTAATGAATGACTTTTTAGGATAATTCACAGTCTTTGTGATTGTTTTTGTCATCATCAATTTCTATATCCATTTGTCATTAATTAATCGTAAATCCTAAATGTACTGTACCTCATTCACTGTTGACCTCAGCACCAATAAACTGTACACAGATATGTGCTAATGACACAAGTCATTAGCACATATCTGGCAACACTTTATGTACCATAAAATAATCTTAAAAGATTCTGTGGAATTATATTGTTGTTTTACACAATATAGTGGTGCAGCTGAGCTGAATCACTCACTCAAGGAAGTATCTAATCTCCGCAACATTATTACATAATTCCAAACATCTGAGAGGTTGAAAGCATTGACATAAAATGACATAAAAAAGATACACTTCATATGCCAGTTTGAAAATGCAGTGAAGATAAACTCCTTTCTTTTGATAGCTCAAATCACAGGCTGTGTGTGGGAGGTGTAGGGAGGTGTGAGTTTTAAACCAAAATGTTTTTTTACCACTGATTTCAACCATGCAAATCAGGACTCAATTCAAGTGTACCTTTAATCATGATTCCACAATCAATGTCAAGGTTATTTGGTGTTGAGCAGTGTTTTAATAGTCAGATTCTAGTCCTGAAATCAACTAATTAAATATTTTGTAATTGTAATCATCCCCAATTGGGATTCTTAATTGGCTAGTCGATCTCTACAGTTACGTCATTCTTCCAGTTGCCTCATCATTTACAGACTTTATACAAACTTTCAAACAGGCTTTGACAAGTCAGGCAGAAGCTGGCAGGTGGACAGATTACTTAAACTGTACAATAAGGGAATGGAAAACATAATTCAGTCTGAATTTAGTCAGTATTTTGATATTTTTAATGTCACCTTGACAATAGCAGGTACTTCCCGTCAAACCACTATTTAAACGTGACATAAACCATGAATTGCTCATGCA
The DNA here is from genome assembly GCA_027575585.1 of Percopsis omiscomaycus. Taxonomy (NCBI): domain Eukaryota; kingdom Metazoa; phylum Chordata; class Actinopteri; order Percopsiformes; family Percopsidae; genus Percopsis; species Percopsis omiscomaycus. Next base: position 5,423 of record JAODLI010074006.1, read on the forward strand.
CAAGAATATACCAGCAATTCAAGGCGTAAAGGAAAAGAACAAAATATTATCGTCTTGAGGTCAGTGTGCGCCTCATCTATGACCTCAATTTATAGCCAGAGAAAAGCCTACCGACACTTTTAGAAAACCGCCCACTAAAACTCAGTGGGACTTTGTTTTGAAGTCAAAGGGTCATAAATTATCTGGAGACAAAGCAATGATTGTGAGGCTCCCACCAATGTGATTTTGGAGTACGTATCCCTGGTTTGTGCCAATGGGGGGGAGAGAAAAAATTTCTGAAGTGTGAAAGAAATATAACTTGCATGTGAGTGAGGAAAGGTTCAAGTGAGGACGTCAGTTGACAGAGGTAAAATATACTGTAGATGTACCTTAGATAAAGCTGTCATTGTCCCTGCTGTTTTACATGCATAATCCCCATTCAAAGTTTGATGGAGAAAAGGACAAGATAAGAACAGACCAAGGCCAAGACCTAAAGGAAAAACAAGGTCTGCTCTTCGGTGGAAACTTGGACTTTACATCGGAAAGAAATCTAGGGCCTGATTCTGACCATTAAAGAATGGTGCATGTTTCAAATATCTGGAGTGCACCACGACTGTCTGATTGCAATGCACAAAGGTAATTAGCATGAGTAGCATGAGAAGCATCGAGGTTGCAGAAGTTGCTTCAGCGCCATAATCCACGTTGACAGATAGGGAAACACATACGTTTTACTGTGGTGATAATATCTGACTACTGCTGTTTGAAGTTAGACTTAAAAGACCATCAGGAAACAATATCAAGAGGAGCATATGCTACTGCTGGCATCAGTCTTGAGCACTCTATCAATGGAGGAACCTCCATTCATAACCCGAGAAAGCCTTACCGGAGTGACACAAACCACTGGAATGGTCACACAATGGTCAACAGAGACAGTGTATTTTGTAGATCTGTATATCTTAGTGGTTTTCATATGTCATGAATTCTGTATATTCTGCATGTAGCAAACAGAATGCTAAACGTATACAGTAGTCTCTATGTGTAAAAGGTGAGTTACCTTAGCTGATTAGCCACTTCTTGTGGGGAATACTGATGACTAGGAGGCATATACTAATAATCACATTCACAAATTCCCAAATCCGGCAGGGGTGGTTTGTGTATGTAACAGATCTAGACTGTTGGTAAAACAAGTTAATTTCGTGGACTTGTATGAGCCTCAGCTCTTTCAAACCATATCTTGACAGGATATAAGAGTTTCACTTTTTTTTGTAAGTCACTTTGGATAAAAGCGTCTGCTAAATTACCTAATTGTTGTAATTGTTGTTGTTGTATTGTTGTTGTTGTAATTCTGGAGTGTTACCTTTAATAGGAAATGAAAGGGAAATATCTCATGTCATGTAGTAGAACTTTATGATATTTCCACTTGGAAAGCACTACTAAATTGCCCTTAGGTAGGTTAGCATCAATGATTTTTCCTCAGTGATGGAAACTGTTAATTTTTACAGAGAAAGTATGTCTAGAAAGTTGACACCAATTTCCTATTTCTACTGCCCCTTGAAGTATCGAGTTGTTCATCTCAAGTTGTGAAACCATAAGGAACAAAGACACCATAGGACCGTTTTTTTTATTTCAAATGTGCCTGGGAAAACGTGAAGAGCACACTGACAAGGCAGACCTCCATGCTGGCTCTTTTCATTCCCACTTCCCTAGAGATTGTGCCAAAAACTGGAATGAAAAGCTCTTTCTCCAGCCTCTTCCACACAGAGAAGGAAGGAGAGCTTGTTTGTTCGTTGTACCCAGAAACTCCTTAAAGTGTTATCAGGATCCCAGCATTCTCCTTTATGAAAAGGAAACATGCTCATTGCATGGGTTTAATATTTTATTTATTAATGTAGAATGCTCATGAATCAAAACATGCACAAACCTTCAATTTCACTTAAAAAGGTTCTGGATTGTTGCTTTAAATTCACAAAGCTATCTAATTTAACAGAGAAATGCCTGGACCCCCAAATTGTACAACTATGCTTCGGTCACATATCTAATTGACAATCCCATGGTGATTATCGACCATTAAATCAGATGGATTATATGTGAAATGTCTGTTATCTCCGACACAACTTTCTTTTCCAAGAAGAAAAAAATAGAAGCTGTTTCACAACACCTTCAATGAAACAAAACAATCGTTATATAGGCCAATATATCCTTTAATGATGAGCCGGATTCGCCGGAAATGTGTTCCCAACATAGGAGGCCTTGTCAGCCTGACGTAGAACTCAACTCTCGCCCATAGGCCATGGGAGCTTGTGGTTAACCTCTGCTTGAGAACATGTCTGTAATGAATTTCAGAGATTCCACCGCTAGCACTTGTAGTTAAATATGCTAAATGAAAAATGAGCAAGTTTATCGTTACAGCAAACATTACAGAGACGCTACAGTCTATTGGCCAAACCAGCAGGCGATCTCATGTGATAAGATGCAGGATGATTTACGTGATAAACAGTTTGGTTGTGCGTGTGTGTGTGTATGCGTGTGTGACTATGGTGTGTGTTTGTCCTCACATGCCCTGGCCCCAGTGGAAGAAATGAACAATCTTCAAAGGGACCCTGCCAATGGGTTTTAGACGAAAGCATGCGTAGGCACGTGCACAAGTTCTGTAACCCCCCCCCTCCCACACACACAGTTAAGGCACATCCAGGAGCTAAACACTCAAAGAGAAGCTTGTGTTGCTTAAATGCCCACTTTTGTCTACGGAAACACACACTCATATGTGTACGTGTGTGTGGTTGTTTACACATAAATGGTTGTTTATTTGTTTATATATTATGCTTTTTCAAAAATGGCATAGCTTGCGACCTTATCCTATTCACACACACACACACTCACACGTGTATGTGTGCCATTACAAATGTATGAACCTTTTATTTTATTTTTTTAAATAAACAATTTTTTAAATAAATTGTTATTTTGCAACGCCCTCAAAAGTATCCCACAGCCACTCAGGGGCCACCACCACTTTGAAAACCACAGTGCTACAGTATATTATAGTCAATTGGAGGTATACAGACAGTAGCTGGAGGGGCATAAAGATCGGTCGTCCTCTCTCTCTCTCTGTGTAGCAGGGCTGCTAGTAAAGTTCTGCCCGCCCCGACATGACTTTTAGATTGGCATGCTAATTGAAAACAGCACTGTTCCTCCAATTCCTGTCTTTTCAACTCCCTCACACACTGATGGAGGTTTGCATGCACTGAGCGCCCACGCACCCACACACATGCTGTTAAAGTCAGCCTCAAAACAGAAAAATGCGTATATGCAAAGAGACTCCCACAACATGAAACTTTAGCATTGTTAGCTGCGCAGTAAAATTATTCTTTATACCCAATTTAGCATTTTAAAATACAAAGCCGTAGTGCATTCCCTGCCTCTCCATATACCTATAAAGTCTAGCCCTATGTGGTATGGAGACGGGAATTAATAAAGCTTGTCTTTGCCAGGCTCCCATTTCTTTTTAATAGTCTAACTTTTCAGTACTCTTGTTTGAACGCTACGGCGCTGGACTGCCAATGTCTGTCCGACATAAGGTGAGGTCTCACGGTGTATGTGACAGCCAGATATAAAAATAAATCATTGATTTTCATGATTCATGATTCATGATATGATGATGTGCATACTAATTGTTCCTCGCTCTCCCTCGTGGTTTTTATACTGTAGCTACACTACTCAGTTTGTTGAAATTACCCTTGTGGTTGAAACCAGTGTTACAAAAACATTCTTGTTTTGGAATTAAACCCAGAGTGGATGCGCCCCCATACCTCAGCAACACCATATGACTCGCACCCCTCCCTCTACAGTGCTCATAGGCTCACATCTTCCTTACCCTACTTCCTTGCTACTAGCCATGTGCACAGTGAGATGAGTAGGTAATTCTGGGTTCTGGGGGACTATAACCCAGCCAAAGAGTGTACCTTTAAAACACTTTTATTGTAACATAAATCACTCCCTTGAAAAAGAGATTTAAATCTAAAGGGACTTCCTGGTTAATTAAACATAAAATTTAAATACAAAATAAAAAATCAAGATAGTAATGACCTACATAAACCATGTAGGCCGGTTTATAAATAATTTATCAATCATGCTGTTATATAGCATGGGACAGTAGATTTTGAGCTCCTCAGTAGACAGTTGAGCGCCATCCTGACAATAGACAGTGTAGCTCCGCCCACCAATGTACAACGCTAATAATTTCATACATGTGAGAATGGGCTCAACATGTAGGAATTTCCTTTGAGAAATTGCACCATAAACCCGAGCTCTTTAATAGGCTTGGCAACAGATACCCCATGACTGTGCAGAATAAATAGTAGATATGTCCTGCTAACTTCTGAGATATGCTATATGTATTACATAAACCTTGATTAGTGTTGAAATGAGTGAAAATTCATTAAAATATATTTTTAGTTATTTTGAGAAGCGTTTCCATTTAATGGAAAATTTTGTGGAAAATGTTTGGGATGAATTTTAGTGCCCAGCCCCAACAGATGTTTAAGACACCATACATAAAGGTTGCATGTGTGTACAATAACATTTTAAAAGATTACAAAATACATATTACTTGTTTTCTGCACCACTGCCCTATGTGATTTGCCCACGACTAGTGGTATTTAGTTGAATTTCCCCAGACATAATCTTACCAAGATATCCTGCTTTGTTCAGTATAAACTTACAGTATGTCTTTATGTTAAATTGCATTGTAGTTTAGCTACATTATAATTTAATATGATAAAGCACTAAAATGATCTGAATGGGGATTATAGAGGTGTGGGCGTGGTTTAGCGCTGTCTGTATGGGTGGGTGTGGTTCACGGGACTCAGGATGGGAGACAGGTGTGGTCAATCACTAATCACCTGTCTCCCTAGTAAAAGGCTGCAGCGGAGTGTCGGGAGAGGAAACATCTGTGGGAGGCGATACGCAGAACCCACACAGGACTACGACACGGCCAGCTGCCAGCCAAAGATGCCAGCCAAAGGGATACTTACCCTGTGAATAAACACAACAGACAGGCTCTGTCTGTATCCAAGTACCAGTGTGGGTCTGTTACTGTGCTACAGTGATCGTCCCAGCATATTAGTCTACAGTTTAACTTTTATAGTTGCTCTTTGAAAAATAGCAGCGTACTAATAGTTTGTCAGCTAAGAAAATACAGCAAAAGAGCTAAATTATCAATGAGCATGTTGGTCCAACAATGGATGGCATTAATGTAAAATGTAAAGTGTCTTCTGGGATGAGTGTGCTCATTTTGAGTGTGCGTGTGTGAGAGTCGTAAATATTGACCGCAGCGTGAGATTAATCATTCCGTCCTAAATGGTTTGTTTTGCAGTAGATGACCTTAATAAAATTTTCACTGGTTTATCTTGGCAGCATTTTCACATCCACAAACATCTTACAGTTAACACACAAACACACTTATTCGTGCACACACACACACACACACACACACACACTGGCATCAGACTGACATATCAGGCTGTTTTTAGCACCCTTACGGACTTTAATTGCAGCTCGATTAGATCAACTGCAGAAAGAACATTCTTTAATTATAAAATTGCTACATTTTAGCCTGCATTTCAACCATGAATAATATACTCAGAAAGTAGCATTGCTCTTAGCATGTTAAAGTTAAATATGAAATATATAGGTTTTTCTATAGTTTCTTATATAGCCTGTTCAGAGACCCATGGTCAGGCTGGAGTTATTTTGAGTCTATTTTTCAGTCGTTTGGCCTATCAGGGTGCAAGTGACTTAACCACCCACTAAAATAACTTGTTTTCATAATTAAATCACACATCAACACAGTCACCTCTTACCAGCCTTATTTGTCTATGAATAGCACAGCTAAACATAATCTGGAATGAATCACTCAATAAGCCCAGTGTATATTTGTGTGCAACAAGTGTGCACACACCCAAAGAGTCTTTCAAGTGTGAAAACAGACACTGCTTTGTCAAACCTAAGACCACTGCCCAGCAGACAAAACCAATAATGATGTACGCCTAATGTAATTCCCTTAGCCTGGTATTTCAAGAATCTAACATGTATGTAAAGTCCTTTACATGTCTTTGTGTGCTACTGTGTGATGTAAGTATTGGTAGGTTTTTAGGTCAATTGCATTTGAGCTAAAATGCTAAACTGAATTTTGTTAAGGTTTACAGCATGTCTGAGACTGTATGAGAGACAGATGTTAGATAGACAATACGACAATACCAAAAGCATACACCACAATTAACATTTAAAGGGACACCTCGCTTTGTCTGTAATTGCCCTTGCACTTGAAATCAGTGTTAGAAAAAAGCTGTTGTTCTAGTTTTAAACTCTGATACTGCATGCCCCTCCCAAACCCAAGTGCTGAGTGGCTAGCCCTCTTCACTACAACACTCTCATAGGCTCAAATTGTTCTGTACCCCTCCTGGTACTGCCATGTGCACTTTCTTGCACAGTTGTGCTTCAAACAGAAATTGTGAGCTGGTGTGGATATGTGGGGTTCAGGGGGAACTATAACACAATTGAGATGTACCTTGAACTAAGTTCAATTAAGCCTAATATTTACAGTACCTTTTTAGCTTTTAATTTCATTGTACTGAGCACATTAGCCAGTTTAAAATTGGCTAGCTGCTAGTTTTTAATGAAAATAAAATACAGTATATATATATAAACCTTCCAACTGAATTACCTAACTGTGTGTGAAGACTTTACTGAAGACCTAGATCCTCGTCACCCTCGGGAATACTCTAGCTTGACTGTTGGCTTTAGTGAAAGTCTATAAATGCATTGTTTCAGTCTTTATTTTAGTAGCTCTGGGTTAGCCAGCAGCCTGTTAAATGCCACAGCCAATCATCAGTGGTTCTGGTCACCAGGAAATGTTAAGAGAACCTCTCCAACATTCCACTGACTCACACACATGAAGGCATGAATGTGCGGGTCTACGGTCAGAAGACATGGAAAATTAAGAGGAAAACATTTAGAATTGATCCAAGGCCCACATAATGTTTCTCTTTGTGAAAAGTTTTACCTTAAATGTAGAATTAAATATAGAACCAAAGCTTAGTGTATTGTCCAGTAAGTCACAGAAGACAAATAAGTTACAGAGTGTTACATGCTAGTCATTAAGCAATAAAAAAGTTTTACTTTATTGCTGAACTTTAAAAGAAAAAACTAGCTAAAACAGCTCAGAAAAAACTCCTCAAAACAACTATTTATGGCTTTTACATGTCTCTCATCTATTTATTGCTGATTGCGGTAATACAATGATTCAGCTAAACTGTCCATTCCTGAAAGCCTTTAAATTTATAGATTGTTTTATCTCCACCAACAACGCATAGGTTACATCAGGTTTACATCAAACAGCAGGGGTTGGTCCACTAGAGGATAGGCAGAATGAAATAGTGAAATTAGTCTACATGGTCATGTTAGGCATTTAGGCAAGAATTTATTTTATTTTATTTATTTATTATTTTTAAAGGAAGGTCTTTGGTTCACCAAAGGCAAGGTAATCCAAACTAGCGAAAGGGCAAGGTCATCTGCTTTCATGGGTGCATGGGTGCATGGGTACACGTGCAATCATTCACAGTTGAATTCAGATTTATGCAACATCAGATGTCTCGGAACAACCTTATATTATATTAGTTGACTACTATTATTACATTATTACATTATTATTAGCCAAATAGTTGGCTAATATAATGGAAAATATTAATGGAAATACTATTAATGATCTCAATCACAATTCTGCACAATCTAATCCAATACTGAATCTAGCGTAGCTAGTCACATGTTTATTCCAACCCTCAGGATCATATTGTAGACCTCAGTCAAAGGCTAACTCGTCTCAACATTATACATATACTGCAGACCAACGAGAGACTAATTTGAACAAGGAATGCTGTTAGAACATATTACCAGCAAACACTTTAACCAGCATAGACATATTAGTATGTTTTTGAGAAACAATGAAACCCATTGGAGTTCTAATAATAGATCAATTCAATACATACTGTGTTATATTGAGGTAAGGAAGCTATGCAGTGGAGGGTTTTAGTAAAGTTAAATGGACTTTAAACAGCGAACAAAGCCTGCTGCCATCCCCAGACATGTCTAAGTCCACTCAGAGGGCATGTAGTTAAGAGTCTCAAGGAGAGAGTACACTGAAAAAAAGGATTTTGTGGTGTAGTAATATTTATTAGGTTAACTGTCACAATTTTTATTTTCTAATTGTA
>JAODLI010074007.1:0-13663 GCA_027575585.1 Percopsis omiscomaycus
GGGGGGGGGGGGGGGGGGGGGGGTGGTTGGTTAACTAGTCTTTCAGACTGAGCACAAGGTGAATTTGCAAGACAAATGAAACAAAAGAAGTCCGTCTGCCCAGACGAGCGCTGCATGCATGCCAAGTGTTTCATCCCTTGGTGCTCAGATGCAAGGCGCCCAGGAAACAGGGAGGCTTTGCTGCTCGATACCATGTATCAAAGTGTATAACAAGGACGCGCGCACGTGCTGCGACGCCCTCGCAGCATTTCCATTCTCTCCAATGTCAACGCCGTCCTCCGAGTGGCTCTTCCTCAAACAGTCCTACATTCACACCGCTGCGCCGGGAATTTAATACTTTGCAGTCTCGCGCGGCTCCCGAGGATTCTCTCCAGTTGCGAATGCCGCCGTTTAAACTGTAGCTGAGCATAGTGGCCGCCTCTTTAACTCAGGGTGTGCTCAGTGCATTTGGACTTTACTGAAAGTTCACAGATGTAGTTTTGTTTCCAGTAGTTTTGATGTAGTGAAACAAGGTGACAGGCATAACGCATTTTCACCTGTGTGGTAACCCCCCGCCCCCACACACACACAAATAAACAAATAAATAAATAAATAAATACATTAAATACATAAATAGTCATGTGCCCTCATTAGCTCAACCAGCCCCACCCAACTGAAGGTAAATTCCACAACTTCCTTATTTTCTTCTTCTTTAGCCTGGTGGGGGTCGAGGGAACGTGAGGGTTGAGAGGGGGGGGGGGGGGGGTGGAGGGAGGGGGAAAGTGACGGTGGCGAGGATGATGATGTTGGCGACGACGACGATGATGTTGGCGACGACGATCAGGTTGGTGCTGCTTCTCAGACGGAGATGGGGCAGGCGATGATCTTGTCCTCCAGCATGACGCTGACCACCAGAAAGACCAAGTACAGCACGAACATGATGAAGCCCAGCAGCTTGCTCATACGCCACTTGCACGCGGCGATGGAGATGATGACGAAGAGGAGCATGAGGAAGAGGAGCACGATGGCGCAGAAGAGCCCATTGGAGCTCACCTTCACCGGGCTGAGGCCATTGATGAAGGACCACAACAGCCAGGGGAACGGCAGACTGGGAAGACACACACACACACACACACACACACACACACACACACACACACACACACACACACACACACACACACACACACAGGCATGCTTCAGCTATGCTGCAAATACTCAAAGCTTCAAGTTGTCCCGCAGGTGCAATAAAACTGACTGGAATGAGACTGGAATGTCAATCAAGTGGGGTCTATACTTGCACACACAGTCCTGACAGACTTTTTTCATAGTGACCTGGAAGTGCTACCAATGAGGGGTCAACTTTCTTCCTGTCTAGTCTGTAAACACAAGAAGGGCTGCGGTCGAATAGTCTTTTTTGCTTATGAAGGTTCCTAACTGAGTGAAATTACCTGGAAGTATCTAAGTGGCAGCCATCATAAGAAAGGAAAGGAGATAATGCCGTCCCACAATTCCTTGCTGCAGCAACATTTAAAGCGACATTCGGCCGTTCACAAAAGCAAACTCACAACATTCTCAATGTGACAACCATTTAGTTTCACTTTTGTGACCTCACTTTTGTTTCACCACGGCAGACTCAACGTATGTCAATAACTAACACCGTCGCATAATTACGTGATCTAGTGTAATGCAGTCTGATTCTCTTAGCGCTGCGGTTGTCTTTTCCTAAGTCCTTATGAATTCTCCACATCTTATCTTGACCTCTGACGATTTCCATTGAGGTCAAGGAGAGGTGGTTAGGAAAAGACATAGGACGTCATTTGTTTGCCAATAGACCGCAGCCAAGGTCAATTAGAGGTCTAACCAGCCATGTTAACTCAGAACACTGGGGAATCAGCCATTTTGCAGTGTATCTTAATCTAGAATATAACCTAGTGCCCTGGAACATTAGCCCCCTGAGAGTATCCCACAATCTATTAGATAGATAAGGGCACATGCATGTGCCCTAAACGGGGTAGCGCATTTCGAAATGCATTGCAAGTATAATGGACTTTCAAAACTTCAAGTAAATATGGGGAAAGTGTTATGCTTTATATGAAAATATGCTTTATTTTCCATTTATTCTGCTTAGTGATGCACTTTGCTTTTCATGTAGGACTTGAATCACATGAGCTTGGAGAGTTGCTTTGACGAACTGAGTGGAAAAGGTCAGGGCACGTACAGGGCACGTACAGGGCAGAGACAAAGGGAAACTGCTGCAGTCTAGCCGATACCAAACGTCGGTTAAGAAACCAACCTTAACCTTCACCCCGAGAAGAGAACTTTAAGTTCTGCAAGTTAACTATAACTGCAAGTTAACTATTAAAATATCTACTTCGAAAGTTCTGTCCTGAAGGTTATTGATAAAGAATTTCACTAACTGAAAGAATAACCAAATAACCAAGAATAACTCATTATGGAACAGGAAACTAATGTTTAAGAATTTGATACCAGTTCCTAAAAGCCTCTGCACACCCACACAAGTGTTCTTTGTTCATTTGTCTGATTAGACCTCCTCTCACATTAATCAGTGACATGAGTTCCATTGTTGCAAACAGCCCAGTACCCTTTATTCAACAATTAGGTCACTTAACTTTTGTTCCATAGATACTGATTGACTATCACAAAGAAACCAATCGAAAATAGCAAGGGCATTTCTAGCGTGAAGCTAACACCCCAAAACTGTAAACACTTCTGCTTAATTGTTTCCCAGAAACCTGTTTTCTTTCAAACAGACATACCCGACGGTAATGTCGAAGATGTTGGAGCCAACTGAGCTGGAAACAGCCATGTCACCCAGGCCCTTGCGTGCCACAATGACGCTGGTGATGAGGTCAGGAATGGAGGTACCAGCTGCTAATATGGTCAGGCCCATTATCTCCTCTGTAATCCCAATGGTCTCTCCCACCTACAGGAGAAAAGAAAGGGGAAGGGGAAAAAGGTTTGGGGCGGGATTTAATACAAAATATCTTCCTTCATTGTTTTGGACGGACACTCCACAAGGACTGAATGTTTTATTTAGCATAGGCCCATTTTCAACAACATTATGTGAGAGTAAAATTATTTTCAGTTACAGCAGTTTTACCACCAAAGACAGCACTTCTTAGACAGTATACTGACACCTAGTGGCAGTAGATGCAGCTGTGCCATGTTAACCAATAAATATGTCAATCTCTATGACAGCGAATAAAACAGCTCACCGTGTACCCACAAAATGATTCAAATCTCCATCTCATGTGAGGTTGATGGTTTAAAACATATTTAAGATAATATATTTTCATTTTGATGTCTAACAAATTTAGCTTAGTGGACCTTTAAAGTGATTACAGTGTCTACAGCTAGGATCTTAAGGTCAGTGTATGGGACAGAAAATATATAATTTAGTCATGCTTTACCTGGTGAGCCCACCACACCATCAGGTACGAGAAGCCCGCAATCCAGCAGATAGATCCAATGAAGCTGATTGGAAAGAACTTCTTTGCAGACTGAGAAACAAGGAAACACATTTAGTAGCCGGCGTAAATAAACTATTATAGCAATGGAAGTGCCATTTGTTGTATGTTTGGTTTTGTGGCAATTTATGTTGGTTCAACCTGTTACGTGTTCCTGAAATGCATTGCCCATATCCAGAGCAGAATTAGTGTTTTGCCTCTTATTGTAGTTGCAGTGAACCTACATTGGGGAAAAGCCTTGCCACTATAGTGTATGAATGCAAATGAAATGCACACGACAGGAACCTATCCTGTTCCTAGTAGGATATTACTTCCAAGATCCGAACCACGAAAGGTAGTGTGCAGAGTTTCTTCTTGAGAAGACACACACACACGCACGCACGCACGCACGCACGCACGCACACATGCACACACACCGCTTTCCTGACGTCGGGCAGCGTGAGCCACAGGGGGAGAACAATGGGCATGATGATCAGGTACGTGAGGCGCTTGCGGCCGGTCTCGGGCCAGGACAGGCTCAGGGGCTGGTCTTCTTCCTCTTCGTCCTCAGCCTGGAGAGAAGAGAGGGCGGGGCGGGGGAAGGCGAGATGGAAGAGCAGACATGTTTACAGGAGAGCTTCTACGGCGTTCTGTGGATAATAACTTTGTGTTGGTGAAAGTGGTTCTCAAAGTGGGGGGCGGGACCCCCAGCAATGTCGTGGGGTGGTCGAAGGATAACTTTAAAGATGTTTAAATGATCTTTTTTAAACCGAGTGTTTCTTTATTGCCAATATGTTCATACTAAAGCAAGTTCATGGCTCACATGCCCCCCCGTACACACATTTCTGGCTTTAGGCTTCATTACATACACACACAAACACACACTCATGACCGGGAAGGGGGAAGGCTGTGAACCACTTTTAGGGTGGTCGTGCATCCAAATATTTTGAGAGCTCTTGTTTTATTTGTCAGTTAGACAAGATAATAGTTTTTTTTCCTTATAAACTCCCCCACAACCCCCCTCTTAACCTTCATTAGCTAGGTAATTTGGCATACTCTCCAAAGCAATCGTCCTGGAGAACCCGGGATGCTCACAATACGAGCACGATGAATATAAAAGACAGAGCTCGGTGACAAATCTGGGGCTGTCTTGGCTTGCCCTGGTGCTGCAAGGACCCGCAGTTGGAGGTGTTAGATGACTGACTAGCACTAACTCCAGGGCCTGACTGGACATGCCAACCGAATGCCAATTGTCAAACTGTAAAACGCTTACCACTGTAAAAACAAAAAAGTATGTTGTATTATTTTAAAGAATATGACCGGGGCTAGTCATGAAAGTAATGAATAATCCTTTCATGTTTTGTATTAAATTATATGCCATCTGTTCATGCTCTGTTCTAGATTAGGTAGCCATGTCTCATGATGTCCCAAATATAGACCTACATCGTATCATGTCAGAAAATGATTTGGTCTATATCTGCCAGAAACAAGTTCGCGTGTAATATATAGCCATACCAATATATGGCCATAAGGACAATGATAGTATCAGCTAATACAAATTTTACTACATTTTATTTTTGCAGTAACCTACTTTTTTCATTCACACTAGGCTATACAGGTTTTTTTATATGGATGCTTGTGATCTATAACGGTACAAACATAAACCCCTGCGAGAATGGAAATGTGTCTAACTGTCCCTTTGTATCCAATTATACAGTGGGGAAAGGAGCCTTGGGGACCAGTGGAGAACAGGTTCACACATGTAGATCTGAACAGAACACAATTTATTACTTTCCTTTTGACGCTAGCAAAGGATAAAAAAAGGGGGCAAACTACACGTTATTTATATAACATACTAAACTAGTATTTGCAAGTACTAAACTATCATATATGCATAACATACTATGTTATGTATATATGTACACGACTTATTTCATACATATATACGTGTACATATATACATAACATACTATGTTATGCATATATGATAGTTTAGTACTTGCAAATACTAGTTTATTATGTTTCGTATAGGACATGGGTCACATACAAAACAATACAGTAGAATGTATGTATTTAAAGTTATTATCATTGTTGTTATTATTAGAATTATTATATAAAATACCCTGTACATAACCATGTAAGAAAACATACAAACATTGTCTGTTCATTTATAAAGTTTGCTAACTGTATAGCGTACACTGATTTAAAAATAATAATATTACAGGATATGGGATCATGTTTCACTGTCAATGCAAAAACACATGCACATCATTTTACGCATCCCTAATCAGCATCTTATCATTTCAACCGGATGAGCCTTTTGGAGGAGTAACACAGGTTTAAAGACGCATTGTGTCTCATGCTGTGTCAAGTCTGGCCCGGTAACCCTGGTAATCAGCTGCCCCGAACAAAAGGGCTCCACACTGCCTATTCCACCCATTCACTGTTCCCTCACTCTTCCGACCAGATGGCCGCATTGTTGTCAGGAGGTAGGTCTAAAACCAATCTCAGAATCTATAGCCTTCCCTCTGTAAAGATTACTGCCATGTCCTGAACAAGGGAGAGAAGGAGAGAATCAAAAAGCTATTCTGCGATTCGGCTGAGTTCAGAGAACTGCGTACATATACAGTATCCTCCTTCTTAGAGAGAGGGCGTCAGTGGTCACGCCCTAACTGGTGCAACAAATCGGACACAGTAGCTTCAGGGAGGCGTCAATCAAAGCGGGGTCTGTGCGTGCGTGCCTACACAGTCCTGACCGGAGGTCAGGAAAGGGGATTTACCCAGAACGTCACCTTGACCTTACATGTGAAGGGGTCAACAAAACACCTAATTTCACCAATAAAGCTCACCAGAAACACCACCGTTTGTGTTGGCCACTAGCTTTGATTTTTTATTAATTAATTTATTTGAACAGACCTGGCGACAGCATAAAAGGTCACCTTTCTTTCTTGACGGACGCGTATATTGTTTTCCATACTGCACGGCCAGATGATAACGCCTAGCCTTTGTCGCTACTGTTGTTCCGCCACATGTTTATTTATGATTTGGTGTTTGTTCCTCCAGGCTGATGGTGTCCCACAGCGCTAGTGCTCCTCTTTACGAGTGGGCTCCCAAATGCCAGCCCCTCGGGGGCGCTTCCTGCCCTGTGGCGCCTCAGTTGGCACCATTGCCAACGCCAAGCTTGAAGGTATTGGCCTCCACCAGCCCGCGCAGTGCTACAGAGGGGGGGCTTGACATTTACTAAATTTGTTTTTTCCCCCTGAGGGAGGGAAGCTGCAGTGCCCCCTGGCATAGTAGGAAAATAGATACAATACTTTAAAGGGTTAAAAAAAGGGCACGGTCTACAGGTAAATTGTTCAGATGCGTCACACGGCCACAAAAAAATTATTACTGTGAATAACCCGATTGAGGCGATAGCTACATTAAAAACAATTTCAGATTGCAATGGACATCATGTGTTTTCTTCTTTATTTGATACTTTGCTGCACTGAACATTCATTCAGACCTGTTGTCCATCATAATGGATGTTTAATAGCCAATCAAACAGCATCTTAGCCCCTCCCATTGAATCTGAAAAAGAAAAGATCAGCACATTGACTTCAGGCATGGCAGAAAGAAGTAAGGGCTCATTTGAACTGTTTTTATCCTATTTAAAACAGTGTTTCTCATCATGTTATATGTTTGTTATATTGTTAAGGGGTAGATTGAGAATAAAAAGCTCAATAGCAATAATAACATAACTTTGTACACAGGATGTTTCTAAATCTTACTGTCCATTAGAGTGGACATTGGGTCTTAATGTAGATTGTTCATGCTAGTTTTTTTGTGATGCGGCTAAAATTTGGCTTTGCAGTAAGTGTATTCAGACAAATACTACATACAATACAGTTGAACATCATACATAGCACTTTTAGTACTTTGTGTTCCATAAAAAACAAAAAACTAATTATGTCTTTATTGCCAAGTTATTTTGTATACTCAGGATGGAAAATAAATAAAAGCTATATTTTAACAAAGAAGACTCTCGGAATATAGATATATAGATGTGTTGGTAAAATATGTTGAATAGCACCCCAGTGAGCAAATAGATGACCCATCCTAGCATCCTCGGTGTTATTATAAACCAAACATAAATGGTTGGGGTTAACAAAATAGCTGATGTTTAAAAAGTGTACTGGCATCTGCTATGTGGGTTCACCTTGAGATAGGAAAAAAACTGCATATGACTACAGTCTTCCCACTTGGCACTAAAACTCACTGCGGTGATAAGTTCTGTCAAATCACCTTGGCAGAAAAGCCTGTTAGTTATCATTAATGCTTAAATTTCCATACCATTATTTTTGGTGAAACTCTCTCATGAATATTCAAATTACAAGCTTTCCCACAAAAAATAACTAATAACTAATACGTTTATGTTTATATTTTATTAAAGTCTGATCAACATGTACTGTATTTCTACAATGATAATCTGCCTCTCATTCTCTCAGCCATTTTTAGCAAAATACAATGCTTATTTCTGTCAGAACAGGCCCCAAGGGTTTTAGCGATAAAAAAAAGAAACAGGAGCCAGGAAATTGTGCTGAAAGTCAGCGGCAATTTCTAATTTGACCTTAACCATCTCCCTATTCCCCAATGTTGGTTGCCAAGGAATCCGGGAGGAATTGAACAATTAGTGTGACAGGGGCCTTTGGTGGCACATGAAAAGGTGTGAGCAGCTTCAAGCTGCATCCTGGCTGACACAGGCAGGTGCGCTGTGGGATAACCCTCTAAAAGTACCACATAGAAACTAGAAATGTGAAGAAAGTACACGGGATTGCGGTTCCCATCAGCTCCCGTGTTTGATGGGTGGTCGTCACTAGCTGACTACCGTTATATGTCTACCGTTATTTCCCTAGCTATCACTTTATTTCTATGGAACATTTTCGAAGGAATTTCTACCATTAAAAATTTCCAGATGCTGCAGAAAAGCACATTTTGTTTGCTTTTCTATAATAATAACAATAACAATAATGTATTCATATAATAATGGTTTCAAGAATGTGCTCATTATGTTCTAATAAGGCTCCACGTCTTCGATGTGAAGACTATGAATCAACTTGTTTTTTGGCACACAGCTATTGGCTGGACATTCTGTTTTCTGTCTTCATATAAAAAGTTGGGTCCCGAAATTATGTGAAGGAGGTGACATTCTCTCTTTTCACAGATGCCAATCGTTTAGGCTTCAGGGGCTAGACTCTGAGTGATGACGGCTTTCACGAGGTGGTCACTATTATTAACCCAAGAGCCATAGATCAATCTCAAAACCAATGCGGTGCAGCAGAACAGATCAATACCCACATGATCATATTGCCAAAGAGGTCTCTGGTTAGGGTCAGTGGATTGCTAGTGTAGTCTATTTTGAGATCCTCCTACTTGCTTCCCACTCATAAAGTGGGTTTGAGAAAGAAAGCAGACAATAATCCATCATAATAAACACTTTCCTTTAGCTGTGCACAGCATGGATGAATCTATTTCAATGTAAACAATTATAGGTGTAAGTGATTGGCTTTGCATTTGGAAAATGATATAGAACATCATATCTTTTTATCAGTTATGTTTTTCATTGAGTAGGGCAGGACCCAAAGTCGGAGTTTATTAAAAGTCCTGATTTCACACTATTTCATTTATAATAATATATAAAAGAGGTAAATAAAGCATCAGTTGAACACAGGACATCAGAAAATGTGAGATTTAGGTAATAACATTCAAATGAACGTGTAAATAAAGGGAATAAAGGTTAAGGAACTTTTTCGATGGGGAAGGGGGTGGGGGTTGAAATCTTGCAGTGTCATTGTCTTACCCACAATCCTTGGGCTGCTTCCCACCACAGCCGTGTGACATAAGGCAAACCTATAGGATTAACCACCTGAGTCATATATCCACCCTGACTCCCTCCCTTCCCTCCTACGCCTGTCTTTGATTTGGTGTCCTTTTGCCTCCAGACCACAAAAGCGCCATCTGCTGCTCTGGCAGGTTGCCGCATCCCATTCCCAGCATGTGGGTGTGTGTGTGTGTGTGAACTTATGTGCGCACACCAGTAGCGTCCAGCAGAGGGGAGCGGCAGGCAGGTGAGGAGTGTGATTACAGGGCTTGGTAGGGGAGAGAGTGAGAGAGCGCGTCTTTGGCAGCTCTGAAAGAAGACACAGGAACTCCTTCCAGCTGCATGCTGGGAAATTATCAGCAGCAGTGACCCGTCGCTGCAACCTTCGCATCCATCACGGGGTCGCAAGGCAGAACGGTGACAAAAACATTCAGACAGGGCTCTTTATCATTCCAGAGCAAAATAAACACATGCCAGTCAATCTGGCAAAAACAAAACAAAAAAAAGAATTAGTGTGTGTGTGTGGGTTTGTGCGTCTTACCGCGTCCCCCTCTTGCCCAGCTGTTCCGTTCATCGGTGGCGTCACCTCCACTTCTACATTAGAGCTGTTGGGTAGGTTCTTGTCTGCGCAACAGGAATGTGTTGTTATTAAAACCATTTAAAAATGGATGGACCATGTTTTGGCCGAGTTGATGGTTAACTGAGCAGGGATTTTACCCGTTTACTCCGACAAATGCTTGCAAAAAGTTGATCTAAAAAGTGAGCATAGGGGCTTTTCTGTACATTGAGCTAGGAAGCTACAGTACTGTATTTAGTCTACGGATTTACTAAAATTCATCACCGCATGTTACAGTATGATGTCTTTATGGGCTGTTTATTTATAACTGGGGATATTTTAGGTGCAAGCATGTGTCTATTTGCATGGGTGTGCGTGCGCCTATGTGCGTGCGTGTGCGTGTGTGTGTGTGTTCATGCGCGTCAGCCAAATGCGTCTGGGACGAGGGCGCGTGCCAATATCGCACAGATGGCGAGGTTGTAGTGAGTTTGTGTTCACTGGCGGGTCATCAACACATGGACGTGATCGGCATGCGGGTGCTGTGCTGTGCCACTGAACGGGGTGGATTTGAGCAAACCGAGGCATATGTTTAGAAATCCTTCACCAGCAAAGAGTGCACACGTGCATTCGAAATAAGACGGGCGAAAGACACAAAGACTTTGTTCACTTTGTTGGTTACAAATCACCTATTTTTAATACACAGAAGGAAACTATAAACTGCAGTGTCTGCAGGCGCGTGTGCACATGCGCGCCTCTCCCTTGTGCAACCACGTGGGCTAATATGAATCCAATTCATTTTCGGGCCAGACTTACTTAACAGTCCTTATTAAAATACAATCAGCCGAAAGCCATGTAATCAGATGATTAAAACATAATTGCTGTGGAAATTGGTTTGATACAAAAGTGGTTGTGACACAGTCGGGGAGATTTTTCAGGGGAGATACCGTGACCCGACACCACTGTCTGTCAAACAGCCTCACTTATTCTCTCGGTTGGTGTCATATGACACCAATAAGACCTTTAGGCAGAGTGATTTCTCTGGTTAAGTAACCAGGCATTGAAAAATTCCTGTCTTGTTTTTTCTGGGGGGCTGGATATTAGTACCCACAATGTCACGTACTGCACCCTCAAAAAATTTAAATGATATCATTTATTTGCATTTGGAACCAACTTCATCAACAGACTTGCCTGAGAAAGTAAGCAGCTAACCTGCCGTGTGTTTGGATTGAATTAAAATGCTAACATGTTAATGAGCCACTGTTAGCATAATTACTGTATATCTCTGAGATAAATATCTATGTCTAGCTTTGATTCAGCTGTTCCGGGTACATTGTGCCTATGAAGGCCTTCCCTCTCATCCCCCTTGTTTATCCTTTGGTCCAGTGCTCTTTGAAGTGAACACACATGAATTACGCTTGGCAGTGGTCGGTATTGAATTAAATGCTGCTTGAAGACAACACTTGCAATTCAATTTGGCAGTTCTTGATAATGGCATGCTTGTTTAACATCGGATGTGTGGCTCATTAACATTGTCAGTAGGCGATCCCACTGATTAATGCGTAAAATGAGACGTTATGTAGAAAATGTGATTTGTCTGCAATTCACTTGCTTACAGTACAGCAGGGATTACACCACCGTCGACGTTTTCTTCTTTTTTCATTCTGTTAACAAATGTGTGTGTGCTTCCCCCCCCCCCCCCTCACCTAAATGTGCTCAAGATTGGCACTCACCTGCGCGGCTCGCCACGCCATTAGCCTTCTCGCTGTCCTCGACTTGGCATTTCTTTTTAGCGATCTTGTGAAGGATGGATGCCTTCTCTCGAAATTTACCTGCAACAGAATCAGCACAGCAGTTAAGCCTGGAAAGGAGGGTCGAATGGCAGCATCACCTTTAAAGCTCCTTGGTTTCATCCAAGTCGGAGATCCTTTTGGTTTGTCGCCCGTGACTCCAGGTGGCTTGCGTTTCAACAGCACAGTGCACACAGGGCTATGTTAGCATAATAACGCCGGTCAAATTCATCGGAGGGACAATATGATATATCGTATACTGATGATTCGGCGATGTCCTAGTCCTGGGGTGGGGTGGCATGGCTAGCAAGGAGAGAATCTCATCTCTGGAGGACAGTCACTTCTGAGCCTCTCTTAACAGAGATCAGAACTAAAAGATATTAAAGTGAAGGCAACCGAGAGTGTATAGCAGCACACAGCACATCAAATGAAGCCGATTAACAAACAATCACATTTAAAAATGCGTTTTCACATGTAAGCGCTCTTAAAAAGGATCCAACTCGCTGTTTAGTCTGACCTAAAATAGAATCAAATGAAAAAAACAACTCGGCTCTCTTTGATGGGAATGCATTTTATTTTTATTTTTGGTCCACTTTAACAAGGGTCATTTAACACTTAACAATAAGACATGTACTGCTGATCCGTAGTAGCCTTATGAGACCTTCTGGATCCACTCCACTCTACACAACAGTTTGGGAACTCTCCATTCAAAACCCATTTGGGGCATGGGAACTACCGGCCAATCAGCATCCAGGTGGGTAGTTCAGTTGGTCAGTCAGAAATTAAGTTTCCTGTGTTTAGAAAATCATCTATTCTCATTCGTTAAAGTTGGTCCAATCGTCTGAAATCATTGTCAAATGTTTGTATTGTTCTGATCCGTTGAAAGTGGTAATATCACCTGATAATGATTTGATTGACACAGTTCAGCACCCCTCTATCACAAACGACTTTGAACGGAGAGCTTCCAAGCCGCCAAAACATATAACGATTATATAAATTACATAGAGAAACAAATTCATACTAAAGAGACAAAACCATGACGCTGCAAATTGACCGTGTTCACCAGTTAATGAAGATAATCCAGTGGATTATGTAAGCCGTGTGCCCTCTTGACATTCAAAGTAATGGCACACGCAAGGCAATTTGGCCCCCACTGCAAGGACTAGCTACTGGCTGGTGGACCGCTCCAAGAAATCCCAGTGGCTCAAAAGCCCCAATGGCCCCCTCACACAGACAACCCGCCAGGAAGTTATTTCAGTTCACTGAAGTACTGTACTGCCATTCAATGTCACGTGACAGCGATTTAACAGTACAACACACATGATGTACTGTAAATCAGTAAATACTGGCCTCATTAGTAGAAACTACCACAATAATTAAAATAGATAAGAATAGTATCATAGATAAGATAAGGAAAATATGCTCATATGCTTGAAAGCTATCAGGACTTTGCAGCTGCCATGCATCAATATTTCACTGATCCGGTGTGCATGCATGTCCTGCCTTCTCTTGAGCGGGTCCCCTGAAATCAATAGGGATTTATTTATTTATTTCACTGGTTGGGGGTGGGGGTGGGGGAGGGGCTGATTTGTCAGTGCTTGACACGGTGACGCATCAATACGAGCGCCACCCAACCGTGTCAACACCGTCTGTGACCTTCTGGCAAAATCATTAAGCCACCGGCAGGCTTCATCCAGCCTCCTTTATCTCCCTTCCCACTTTTCCCATCGCTTGCTCTCTCTCTCTCTCTTTTGCTCTCTTGTCCGTCAGTCGCAAACACCTTCCTTCTCTGACCTCTAAACGTCGCCCTATCTCTCCCTTTCACACCAACGTGCGCGCACACGTGCACACGTGCACACGTGCACACGTGAACGAGATAGCAATCAACCCCTTCCACTCACCTTGGGGAGGTCAAAGTGCTTAAGGGCCCGGGTGTGCATCTGTGTGTGTGTGTGTGTGTGTGTTTCCATGTTAGAAATAGCCAGTGTTGGGGGGGGGGGGGGGGGGGGGG
>JAODLI010074008.1:0-13663 GCA_027575585.1 Percopsis omiscomaycus
CCCCCGGACCGTCGGGCGTCTTGTGGATCTGCCTGAACATGCTCTTGTACCAATCTCTGGGCTTGTTTACACTCTGTTAAAGGAAAGCGGGAGGGTTATGGAGGGTAAACAGGTCTGATGCATGGGGCTTACAGTAATAGCATGCTATGGGTACAGGCTGAACTAGGGGTGATCAAAATCTTAAAATACATTGATCTACTGTATCTATTTACAACAAATACACTTGTATTTGTCTTCAGTGAATTACATTTAAAATCTTTACTTTATATATTGTCACGATCGGCGCGCACAGGTCCGTGCGCGCACTGTACCTCCCTTCCCTACTGCATGCCTGGGGGTGATTAGCACTCCCAGGTGCATCTTATTTTAGTAATAAGGACTATTTAAGTTCTGCAACGGCACTTAGTGCCGTTGGTCATTTTTGGTTTCCTTAGCATTGTTTGCTGCCTGTGTTTTTATTAAAACGACGCTCAAGCGTATACCATTTGCCTGCCTGCGTGTGGTTTTCCTCTGGCTCGTACTTGCTCTCACCACCCACCCTCCGACGGTTACATATATAATTGATATAGCTTGCATGCAGTATGCATTGTTATACAGTTACCAAATAGATTGAGGTTTTTCATAATTGAAACATTGTCATGTGTATCGTACATTGTAAATAATATGACAAAAGATATCTGTTATGATATTTGCAGTCTGCAATGTGTGTGAATGGTGTTCATCCGAACAATAATAAAGATGCCTCCTTATTAAATAGCTAATAAATAGTCTCTGTGTGTCTTACTGATCTGGAAGCTATGGGCATCCCTGTCTCATCTACTGGACCAATCCCGGAGAACTTGATGAGCCTCTCCTCCCTGGTGGCTCCTGATCTACTGGGCAGAGTGGCACAACCATTGGACAGCCCTCCTGAGTGAGAAGATCAAGAGAGGTTTTTATTGGTTACAGAATCTGGGTTATAAGTTTGAGGTATAATAAAAGCTATATATTTCAATTAGCAAATTAATCACCATCACTACTTTAAAGATGATCGTTCCGTTATAGCCCATTAAACAACTGGAATGGAACTAAGAATGTAAAATGTGCATTGCAAAACACTGATTTGTACTAAATATAGGACCTTACCATATGATTGTGAGGGGCCATAATAAGATCCAAAACTGGGAGGGGTTGGGCCACTCCCATTCATCTCTGAGCCCTTAAGAATCAGTACAAGAAATCCAGTCAAAAAACTTTTGGGATAACATGGCCTGTGATTCATCATATGGCCACAGGGAGGAGCACATGTACTCAGAACTGCATGGACTATACAGTAAACTGTATATACTATATAAGGCTTGCCTTGTGCTCTCCAGATGGCAGTCTTGCAGAGCGTAATGGGCTCAGTGGAGGCGTAGGGAGGCCGGGGGAGATGACCACCTCCTGGGTCAGCTCAGGAGTGGTTAGTATCTGCTGCTGACCAGAGGGAGATCCAGAGAAGAAGACCTGGGAGCCATTCAGATGGTCCACCATACGTTGATAAAAACAATAACAGTATGGAGGGGTTAATGGCATTAAATAATTAAACATCGCTTTGGTCATGTTGTTCATTTGTCCCTGTGTTAACGTCTCTTTCTCCAGGAGGTCATGTGATCTTAGCTATTCTGTGGAAAAGAACTGCCCTTTATGGGGGAGCCCCTGATTAAATGGTCCCTCATTTATTTAGAGCCAGAGCCAGAGGGAAGTGGAAGTCCACCTACTTGATCATCTCTCTTGCAGTGACTACCACATGGCCTCATTCAAGGTGCAGAACAAGGGCACTGAAACAGGAGAGGCCCATTATGAACCCATTAGCTACCTATTCAGCACGGGCCTGTCTATTCTCAGGCCAGAAGGCAGGGCTAGGGCCGAGGGGGGTTGGGAGGGGTCGTAGATGTCAACCTCACCGTGCCGCAGCGCTAACTCTGTTCCGAAACCCTCCCTTGCTCCTGTTGTCTCCATAGAGATTGTCCCACCCCTCCATATTTCCTTCACACTGACCGTACGTGACACTCTAAATGGAAAACTGTGTGTTTCAATGGAGCGCTCGGCGCCTGTGGAACACAGGGGTCATGGGAAGCCCTGAGGGCTTGCACTAGCGATAGGGCTTTATCTATTTTAGACAAAGGCATAGGGCCACTGAATTGTGGACATTTCTCCGGCAACTCGGGATTTCACAAGAATAAAAAGTATTGAACTGTACCCAAGTACCCAAACTTTTAAGAATACAGTATTACCACATGTTGAACAGACGTTTGAAAGTATCAGAATGAAAACATTCTAAAAGTACCTGAGCCTGCATGTCATCTGTTATGGTCTTTGAGTCAGATATAAAGTGTTTATGCATCCAGCCTCAAAAGTATCTGCAAAAGTAGAAAGATCAAATGTAATTGTTATTACAGCTTTATAAAAACATTGGCAGGGGCTGCTCCAACCTCAAGTATGTTTAAAAGTCCTCCAACAATTTGTATTAATTATAAACGAAACTAAACGAAGACCATTATTTCATTAAAGATGCTCTTGCATTTATTTAATTTGAGACCTCCAACCCAAATCTGTTGAACCCCCCCCCCCCCCCCTAAATAAATGTTTACACCGTGTTTGTTTGTGTAACTTTTAAATTCCTTTATATTCCTTCCTATTAATTCCTGAGCGCTGGTGGAGCCGTTGGCTTCTACATTATTTGTCAGTTGGTTTGCCAAACAGTTTTTGTCATAGATCAGACTCCTAAACAGAGCTTACAAATTTTCCGTGTATATATATCAGACTTTCCAAAGAGGGAAAGACAACGTCACTGGGTTTTCCCTGTTACCAAGGCAAAAGCCACCCGAAACATATTCCGAGTCAAGTGCCTCATGCATCCCCTTTCTATCACCTAAAAGAGATGGGATTAGAGAGAAGGTTGGCCAGTGTCCAACAGTGCCTAATCAAATCTTAGACTTGGGAAATCAGATTATGCATCAAAGGCACTGCAGGCAGGCATCACATCAACAGTGGTTTAATGGGCTCACAATACGTTTGCATGGAAATCTCAGATGTACAACCACACTACATTAAAGTAGAAGTTTGTCAATGAAGTCGTTTAGTGGACGTTGATTACAATTCAAACATGGCCTCTAAGGGAACATAGAACTAATCATTTCGCATTGCAGGTCACCTTTCTCTGGACTATATGTGTGTTAGGGTGTCTTTTTAGCCAAGCCAAGTCAAAAATAAACACTTTACCATAAGATGAATACTTATACTGTAAGGAGTAGGAGTAGAAAAGTTGAAGTTATTACTACGCTCTCCAATTTTCCATGTGGTCAAAGAAACCAAACAAATCATGGCGGTTGAGGCCAATAAAACTATATGCACTGTGTTTCTGAGTAGAAAAACATACCAGTAAGCCATGTGGTGATAGCATCAGTGTTCTGGGTTCCAGACAGCGATGTCACCCTATCTGAGTCACCGACACTGTGTTACATAACAGACCAAATATGGGACCCAACAATACCCCTATTCCTTAAGATACAACAGTGATGCTAACATCGCTTAAAGCAATCACAATACAAATATGTACAGTTTGTATGTTACATTAGACAATAAAAAAGCTGTTTTTTAAATACCTTCTGGATGATTCTTTCAGGACTGGACAATTGGTGTATTTACCTTAATGGGTCCCATCTCACTGACTGCCAGATAACCACATCTGTATTTCACTGGTATTTTTAACAAAATGTCTTTCCACTCAAGTCTGTTTAATTCAAAAGTCCATAAGGGCAAACAGCCGAGCTTCTTTGGCATCTACACACTGCTACCTTTCAAAAACATTCAGTCTCAGAAAGTCACAGAAAACACTGCAGAAAGAGACAGCTGTCTTCTGTTTGCCATAGCCAGGCATTTTACAATAGTTGGAAAGTATTTGGGTACCCGAAAAAGGAGGTATAGTTTTAAAAGTGCATTGAATCCAGTTCACTGTCACATGCTTCTATGCCCTACTCTGTTTCCATTTCTAATGACTCTACAGTGAAAATTGTATTACACGTAAAATACAGAAATTACCAGATGATAAGCTCGCAGCATAACTAGCCACTATAGCAATCTATGAAACTGTTTGAGACAGAGACTGTTTTACGGCAAAGGACCGATAACTTAATCACCAGGCAAGCATTTGTTTTTACTTTCTATCCCAGCTAATATAACTGTTTCTCACACTTCACACGGAGCATTCAGTATGCACATTTTACAATAATTACTAAATATTGTGTGGTCTGAACCAGTCCAAATAAGGTGGAGGGAAAGATATTTTTTTTGCTATAGCTCCTTTAAAATGTAAGTATCATGTCTGGGAAAATATTTCCGTGAATGTGATTACCTCAATAATACCATATATCTTAAATGATGAAAAATATAAACACAAAAATCTACTCTTATAACTGGCATAGCCATAAAATCTTTACACATAGGCCTCTATATATCTGTCCATGCAGTTCAATATCCTGCGGCACTGCACACATTCCCTGTACATGAGTACCAAACCGAATCCTGCCTAATAAGGAAACATGACTGCAAATATCTGGAGCAAAATCCCTATCCAGAACATTGGCTTGCCCTGAGGTTGGTAAACTTCCAGCCATGTGAGACAGCATGCTGAAAACGACAAGGGATAGCCTAGTTGAGCAATTGCAAGTTGATGAAACATGGGGGAATTCTGTATGGAAATTATTGACTCATCATCTCTTGCACTAAGGGAGCTCATCCGGTCCCTGGAAGAACTGGGCCAGATGTTAGGCTCTGTAAAAGTCAATCTACAAACAGTGTCTCCCACACAGGGGCATACCATCTACTTTTCTAGTTAGTGCACTATGGGGATGTTTTTAGAAAGAGAAATTATGTGTATACAGTATAGGACACATAGGCTACTTCTGTGAAGTTCTGTGAAGTTGCTGAGCCAAAGTTACTTGGCAGTGAACTTAACAACACCCTAGTAACTCCAGAGGAATAGTTGTATGAGCAACATTTACAAAGAAAGACTATATATATAATATTCATAATGAAATATGAAATGAAACATTCATTTCATATATATGGTGCCAATAAGTCTACTTTAATCTGCCACATAAACTAGCTGAGACAGTTTCCCTATGGTCACAATTTAGGGGCGTTAGGGCTGCACAATTGCTCTCTAATGTGACATTTGGGTAATAAAATCCCTGGTAAATCCCTTCCAAGTTATATTTAAAAAAATTATAATAATTTTCTTTCTTTAAAAGTGCACTTTGGGACAGAGTAAAAAGGCCACCACCCCCCTCCCCCTGCCTCACCTCCTGGGCAAGCCTGTACCCAGAAATCATGCGAACTGCATAAAAATGGTTTGCTAAATGAGGGTATGTTCTCTGCCACAAATAGGACCAAACAGATGTAATGTTTCGAAAAAATATTTACTTGAATGTGAAATGATTGTGACAATTATCTCATCTTATCTGTTTTGATGTGCATAGACATACAGTAGCCATAGGCCTCTGCCAAAATACTGTCTTGTGTCTCTGTATATCTGTCTGGGGGGGGTCCATGCACGCAGCACAAAATCCTGCTGAGAATCCCTGCAGCGCTGTACCAAACCCCATCCTGCCTAATAAGGAAACATGAGCGCAAATATCTGGAGAAACCCTGTCCTGAACATTGGCTTGGCCTGAGGTTGCTCAAAACACCCCATGCATTCTTATATTATTGAGACTCAACAGAGTTTGCATTTGCATCAGTGCAGACAGAGGTTTACAAGTGCTGTGACACTGTATTTCTCAAATAGTTAAGATGAGATACTAAAGAAAATATAAGTAAATATCCATGTAATCTTATGTCTAGAACTGAAAGACACTGGGATCTTTCCTGAACCTAGACGCCCTACCATAGACACACAGTTATGGATCTTCATTGTTAATCAATTAAGTTTCTTGTGGATGGTAACCTTTCAGCCATGTGAGACAGCTTGTCAAAAGACCAGCGACAAGGAATAGCAAAGGTGAGGACATGCAGGCAAATTAAACCATTTCCTCATGGAAATGATTGCCTCATCATCTCTTGCCTTAAGGGAGCTCATCCGGTCTCTGGAAGAACTAGGGCCAGATGTTCAAACCCAACAAATGCAACAGACAGAATCTATACAACTCCACTGTGTCTTCATTGAAGTAAAATAAGATCTTTCCAACCTTCTTGAAGAAAATACTTTTCTAGTTAGAGCACTGTGGAGATGTTTTTTAATAAGAAACATTCTTTCATATATAGGACACAGCCTTATTTTCTAAAAGCAGGAGATGAGAAAGCACACTATTTCTGTGAAGTTGCTGAGTCAGCAGCACAGGGTCGGTGAACTAAACCACACCCTTGTGACTTGTGTGAAATTAATATGATTGCCGAGAAAAGATGTAGGAGCAACATTCACAATATGAATGAAGACAAAAACTGTCATGTTCGCAAACAGTAATCATACATAGTGCTGTCTTTCAAGGCAGTACTATGCCCCCGCCTAGGGATTGCCTAAAATAACACAAATAATTCAACAATCTGGTACTTGCCAGCTTAGGTTACTAACTAACCTTTAATATGTATATCTATCACTTAAAAACCAACCACTGTCAGGAAGCCAAAATGTTTCACTAGCTGTGCCATGCTGATGTATGTTTGCTGTGAATGTCCTACCTAGACAGCATCAGAACAGCATGGAAATGCTTTAATTAATGGGAAGTGGGAGGGGGGTATTGCCTTGACTTCTTTTTTTTTAGTGTGCAGTCTAGTCATTCAGTTATTTTTGCAGTGAGATCTCCTTCTGCCATGATGTTGTCATGGTGGTGATTTGAGATGGGTCCAAGAGCCTGAGAGCTTCTCACTCAGCATTAACTATGGTTTATTGGTGTCATTTGAGTCTGATAATAGATTAGATGAAGCTAACACCACTCTAACCCCACTCCACAAACAAACACAATACAATAATCACATCATAACAATCATTAGCTCTGGCATTACCTATACTATGCTAATCATCAGGAGAAAAATGCTTTATCTGTGAATGGAGGAAAAAGAAATGCCATTCACGTGGTGCACCCACTAATAATAGAGAACGGTAACTCCTTGTATGAGCCAATTGTGTTGTTTTCTTAAGAAATGACTAAAATATTATGACTACAATCAGTGCCACTAAGCACCCTAGTGTGTCTTAGGAGCCTATGTTATGCTATGAGCCTAGTTAATCATTGACTCAATAAGTTGGAAACCCCTGCATTCTCACAGAGGGATCCAAGTCCTGCTCACACAAGGTTACCGCTTGAAATGTTTACTTAAGGTGGTTTCATTTTGTTTGGATTAGCGCTGATCTCCAATGAGCTTGACCTATTCACACTCCCAGACAGACATCAAAGCATGTAAACATACCGACCGGCTGCAATCTTGTAGGAGTGTTTATTTCCTGGATGTTGTTGCAAAACCTGTCAAAAAGTGAGCTCTACTCTCAAAGCAAGGAAACGATTTATCAAACCACGGCACACGTTACCTTTGCCCAATAATTGGCATAAGGGGGTCATAAAACTTAAAAGATCATGTCTGAAGAAGCGGTGGGAGGGTAATTACAAACAGATCTGGTGAGTAAATACAACTGACATTAGCCTCTAAACACACGCGGTGAATCACGGTGCTGTTATGTGAAAGATGTAAGAGGTCCTAGGTTGATCCCATACCCCAGCCTCGACTCCACTCCGCGACTTGGCAGACGTGAGAAAACAGATATAGACCATACAAGGTCGTGGAGCAGCAGGTTTATGATATGTAGTTATTGGGGGATACACACATATATCAGGGGGGAAACTATTTCACCTCCTTCTATGGTGTTCCCTCGGTCTGAAACGGGAGGAGTCTGAGCATGTGTGTTACTTGTCAATAGAGATGTAATGTGTTCCCTGCAGGACCTGTTAGACTCAATTCACAAGTTGTAGTCCAGAATAGACGTACAAACATACACAAAAAAAGACTTATCTGATAAAGCGTGAAGAAATACCTTCAAAACATCAGTCAGAGATAATAGCTCACATGCCCTAGCGGCTTTCATTTAGCATATTTTAAAGTTGAATACAGCCTGTGGAGATCATAAGGGCCCAGCAGAACTTCAGTATTTTCACAAAGGGAATCAGAACATGGTGTTTAAATTTTACTGACAGACAGGGGACCCTTTAGGTGATGGTTGGCCAGACCTGAGGCAAGTCTCAGTGTCAGGTGGTTTGTTCTCAGGTGGGAGAACAAGCCATACAGAACACATCTTTTCACCTTACATTACTACTGATTTACAGTATGGAACTGTGCTAGCAGCCATGCCCATTGGGCAGGGCGGCAAATGGTGTTGTTTTGAGCAACACTGCCAGCCTCAGGACTGCCCTGTCCTCCACATGCCTAAAAGCCAAAACTGTCCACTCACACCCAACCCACATGAAACCAGCAACACCAGCAACACTTATCTTATACACATTAAAGCATCTCTTGCATGCAAGTAATTTTTTAAAGGCACTGACTCTGGGAATCCTGGGTAAAATCTGCAGCACTAATCCTGTGAAGCAGCCTTTAAGCCCCAAGCAGTCGGGAAGGTTGCTCAACCCTTGAAATAAAAACAGACTACACCACGAACATAGGATGGATTAGAACCGCGGGTACATTGTTCAAGATCATAATAAAATAAGTAAATAAAATAAGAGACCGATAAAGATAACAATTCCTGCACTCTGTTGGAAACTTGTTGGAAACTTACCTATAATATGCCCCTGAACCGTTAACCCACGCCTCTTTAGCTGTTGTCTGCTCAGTGGAGCAGAGAAATGTAATATTTCATAGGGCAGTCCCGCTCTGTTTCTCAAGCCGCTAACCAGGACACACAATCTCTCCCTCCCTTCCTCACTCTGTCTCTCAGTGCTCCCTCCGCCTGTGAAGGACTTCCCGGTTGACAGACATTGCTATAGCAACGTCCTGGGCACTGTTCAAAAGGCACCCTGCTCTTGGCTTGTCAGTGCGGGCGCCTCCTTGAATGAAAAAAGCCCATTGTTGTGATAAGGTGATATTTCACAGCACAAAGGTTAACCAAAGGTCAATTCATCACCTTCATTTCCCAGAATACCCCACAATGTCCAGCAATTTCACCCCAGCACCCCTCCTTTTCCCTTGACTTTCTGTCTCCCTCTCTATCCCATATTTCTCTCTCCTTTGTGGAAAGGGTTTGTGTGCACGTGTGTGTGTGTGTGTGTGTGTGTGTGTGTGTGTGCACCAAGGCAAGGTCCCCAGTTAGGTGCAGGGGAAGAATAGAAGCTCTCTGTGTCCCAGGAAGCTCTTTCTCATTAGTGGTCCACCCCCGCTGGAAACTAGTGACGCCGAGAGAGCCAGGGCCTGGTGCGGTCGCACTCTCAATGTCAGAGATGTCAGTGACCATGTCCCACACATGCCTGACCGTCCTCGCAATGCGTGACATCACTGACTGGTCTACATTGTGAGCAGGGGGTCACAATTAGTCAAAGTATGTTGAATGTTTGCACCGCTGACCACAGACAGTCACACAACTCTGTGTCTGTTGGATGACATTGTTAGGTCGCATTGGCTTAAATATTCCAAGCAAGCGATAAACTATACTTGAGTATTTTGAAACCTCCTGCTTTGGGCACGGTATTTCTACAGCATATGAGAGGAACTACATTTAGCAAAAGCCACACCAACATTCTGTTTGAATGTGAATCTGAGACACACAGTTGGACACACAGTTGGACACACAGTTGGACACGTACGTCGATGCAAATGTGCTTACAGGCGCTTTTGTTCACCCTACCCCCTTGTGCCAATAATGCACAATTACACAATTACACTTAAGTTGAATACATCTTTAGGACATCATAATATAGCTGTTAAGGAGTTAAACCATGGAACTGATAACAAGCGCGAAGCACGTACATTCTCAAATCCCACAGCTGCTCTGGCTACCATGCCTGGCTTACGAAACTAGGATTTCCAGTTTGCCTGCAAGTTTTGCCAATGATCACAGAAACCTGAAATCTAGAGTGCTGACGGGCCTGTTTTGGCCTTGTGTCTGGTGGTTCTCTCATACCACAGTTACAAGGTCCACACTGCAAGTGAAATGTCCTATCACTGTCCACAGCCAATCCAAACTAAGTCACACAAGATGCACTTTAACCACCTCCATTAAACAATAAACATTAGATTATATCATGCATATAAAATGATTGGTCAACACCTTCTTCTTTTATAGTCTGTGAGTCTGTGTTGATGCAACAGAGAGCACAGTTTTGTGCAAGCAATAGGACGGGAGAGAGAGAGAGAGAGAGAGAGAGAGAGAGAGCGAGAGAGCGAGAGAGAGAGAGAGAGAGAGAGAGAGAGAGCGAGAGAGCGAGAGAGAGAATTAAAGTAGTCAGCTCCTTTTAATAATTCAGTGGTCTGGGTTTTAAAGTGAAACGCAGACAAATGCCCATATCCATTTACCAAGCCTGAGTTCCTCGCAGAGCTGTTATTACCAAACAGTTCAGCCACTGAACCTTAGTGGAGAGCTGAGGCCTTGACAGGCTCACCATCCAGTTGGATAAGACCTGCGTGTGACTTCGCTGTGCCCACATTTGACACCCTGTCACTTACAGATAAATGAGGTCATTTGGTGGACTTAAGAAAAAATGACAACACGGAAGGCTCATACATTGTAGTACCCTGTGCATACCTTTGCTATAAAATAAACAATGAATCGGTGTCCAGGATCAACTGGATCAAGAGACACAAACCAAATATACAAGCATCAGTTCATCAATAGCATCATAACAAATCTGATCAGTGGATTTGTGGTTACGGCTCTCTTCATTCATGTTTTCTTAACATTGTAACAAATTCATGACAAAAAAACTAAAATGACTACACTTTTCATACTGTAACAAATTATACCACCTAAATGTCGACCTCTGGTGTGTTCCCTCACACCAGAATATAGCGACAGCTTCCAGCTCACACCTAACATGTGTTACGTCCTGGTTTTAGGGCCCTGTCCATTGTCCCGTCACAGTGAGTGGTATGCACCATTGTGTAACTATGGAGGAAATATGAGGCTCATTAAAGGTGCCCCGGACAAGCGTTCCAGCGAGTGAACACCATGGCATAAATGAGTTACATAATCATACACTAGCCTATAGCACTTGATTTGATAGGACAGTGCTTTTAGTGTGAATGAAGTGTAAAACATTCGTAAGTGGGTTAACAGCTTAGAATAGACTCGAATAGAATAGAATAGAATAGGTGGCTCTATGGCTTATTTTACCAGTAAACAACATTGTGGTGGGCAGTCCATCTTCCAGGCCTGTGGTGTGGTGTGTTGGTGGCCCAGGACAAACATTCCTGATATAGCTAATCATACATCCTCATGGGACCCGCTGCTCTAGGGACGCTGATAGTTTGAGATGCTTTCCACTCTTATCTACATAACAGCACCACTGGAATAGATGTTCTGGAGATATTAGGCCGTGCCTGACCTTATCCGCCTTAGCACCACAACATGCATGCTGAGTCACAACTGTGAAAATAAATCTACATTTAAATCTACATTAAAGTGTGCAGCAGAATTTACATTACCCTATGCAATGCAATGTAAAAGAATGACACGTAGTAAACATTTGTATTTTCTCTAGAACCACTCAGTTGTTACATAACTCTTGCCCAATCACATTAGAATCCAAACTAGAACTCTGTGGAACCAACAGAACGCCACCTGACCCGCAGCTAATGTACAAGCTGAAGGCTATAGCCTGCTAACATACAGAACACCTGCAGATTCCCAACGCTATAAAAGTTAAGACACACAAAATGAAAGCCATATTTCAGTCATCTAAATCTCTGAAAAGTTCTAACAAATGGTAATAGCAATGGAAATATAGTAATGTGGATAAATCAACCTGTTCCGTTAACAGATAACTAATTAAATTAATAACTTATTCATAACATTGCTCATTCATTCATAACCCTCCAGAGTTAGAGTCAGTTGTACTGTAATAACATTACATTTAACTAGAACTGGCAAATGTTTCCAGAGCAAAGTGAGTACCCCTAACCCTGGCGCTAGTCTCTGTGTCAAACAGTAACACAAGTCATGTAGTACTTACAGAGTATTGCAGGATGGGCAATGAGGTCTGCTCAGTGTAGAGGGAGAGAGGAAGTGAAGAGGGAGGAATGAGGGAGGGACTCCGCACTGTTGCCCCTCTCTCTTTCTCACTCTTTCTCTCACTGGCCAACAGGATGTCTTTTATCTTCCGCGAATGATTTGGCCTGGGTCTAAATGTTTGACAGCGTGCACGTACTGTAGGCGTATGTGCACGTGTATTGTTAATGTTTGGGTGAATATGTGTGTGTGCGTATGTGTGTCCAGCAACACCCACCTCGTCAATGCTAGAGCTAATCAGAATGGCTTCAGTAATACTTTCCATCCACAGCTGGAAATAATAAAGCTTCCCATACAGGCCCAGCAGTTTACCGCCCTATTACTTGTGAACAGGAAGAGAGAAGGGCATTTCCCCATCTAAATAAACAGGGCTGGTCTGGTCATTATCTTTGGACTAAAATATGCAAACGTTTTTCGGTGTCACATTCATCTCACGCACAAGAGCGCATTACATCCAGGTGACCCATGAAATTGTTGTAAGTGAACTGCTAAAATCTGTCACATCTACATGATGATACGAGCATAACCTTTCTCTCCCTCTCTCTCAAATAGGAATCACTGTTTCCATGCTCTGTTCCAATACCAGGCAACACTTGAGAAAACGCTTACAGTAGGGCAGTATAGGTCACCCTGTTATATGTCTCCCAGTTTATCTTACAACTGTAGACTACACAGTAATGTTTACAATTCTATTTACTGCAAAAATTAATTATTGTGCATCAAATTAAAGGAATCTGTTGACTTACTGTGGCGCATGTCTTTCCTTTGGCTGTTTTCCCTCGAAACTTTAGCCCACAAATGCAAGAGTGTGGCGAATTCCACCAGTCTGGGTCTAGACACTGCTCTCAGCTCTGCCATCCAAGATAAATGTTTAACAACTTGGCAGTGAGATCAACAGCCAAAGGTCACATTACTTATTTATCTTCTTCCCTCCAACCGGTGCAGTGCACCTCCACCTCAAGCCTTGGAGAAAATCCAGGCTTGCCGGCCTGAAAAACCTTATTCGCATCCCACTAGCGGCAAGTTCATTGGTGGAACCATTTGTCCGTGTCGCAAAAATGAAACTATTCATTACAAAGTGTTAACTATAACGGCTTCAGTACAGCAGTGAAACACTGCCTCTTGGTGGCTATAAGGGAAGTTGCAACGAGAACAATGCATTACAAATCCAAAATACTCCAATCAATACATCTATTCTCTTATAACATCATTCCTTTAATGTTATAAAAAAATATAGAATATTGCATTCATTTAGTATTATATGTACAAACATTGCATTTATATTAAGTATAAAACAATGCTACAATTACAATTTATAATAATATTCTTTACTATTTATAATACAGAAACATAGGGCCAACAGTATATAAAAAGACTATTTTAATATAAACATAGTGTACATTATGTTCAAATAATTTCATATAGTATTTGATA
>JAODLI010074009.1:0-10285 GCA_027575585.1 Percopsis omiscomaycus
CAAGTCCCAGAATGCACTGCAACAGCTAGCTGATCGTGTCTGTGAGCTGGCCACCGATTTACAAGCACAGGGAAAATACTTAATTGCATATTCCTTTGCTGTGGATGAGAGCGCTGATGTGGAATGTCAGTAGTTTTACAGGTATTTGTTCATAAAGCAAACTTTGTCTAGCCTGTCTAATACATTTTGAACCCGTTTGGCCCTCGAAGTAATCCCAGTTTTTAATTTTGGCCCTCTCTGTGATTGAGTTTGACACTCCTACAGCCATTAGAATGCCACGACTGCAAGCAATCCCCCATCGAGCGTGGCTAGACCCCATTCACAAAGTGACTATGGGTCTGGTTATAGCAGGCTACTGAAGACTTTCGTGTTAAGGCAATTTATTTCGAACTGCCGGCACTGCAATGCAATCTCTATGGGTTCCGAGGGGCTTGCCCTGAAGTGTTTACGTCCTGCGTGACCTGGTGTAGGGATCGCTGATTTGGGGGAAAGGCAGTGCTTTTGCCCCCAACCTTTTTTGAGGAGCAGAGCCCGCAAACTTTAGAGAGCGAGAGGGGTGTTTTTGAGGGTGAACTGATAAATGGCAACCCATCTGTTGATGAGAGATTTGGCAGTAGCCACCACAGAGACTTGGCAGGAGCCGCCACTGATAATAATAACAGTATATCTTCTCCTCAGCTGGTGTCAGTGTCCAGGCTGTATATAATAATAGTAATTATTATAACAATATATCTTCTCTTCAGCCGAGCCCTGTTCCATTAAGCGAGCTAAGAAAAGTGGGGATTAAAGTCCAAAACCTGACTTGAATGAACCTAAAAAATTAGTCGGGAGCTAAAGCGATTTCATAACGGGCAATTCAAGTTCACGCAATCAGACTAATTCGAGAGTAGAGGTTAAAGTAGTCAGGATATGCTATTCTTAAGCAGCCCAGAGGTTGAACATGGATCAAATCAATACACCATGGCAAAAAGCAATGATAAAGAGAGAGCGGTGATGTTCAAGGCCACCAAGCAGTGCTTGATATTAGAAATTATATGAAGAAACCAAACGTATAATGACAAAATAAGGTAATGTAGCTGCCATAAACAAAACATGAGAGAAAGCCTGGCAAGAAATTGCTGATCGAATTGTATAATTTATCATTTAGATTTTCTGTAAACTGTAATTTATTGACTGATAGTGGTTAATAAAGTAAAATAATATGGCAGCATGTCAGAAAGGTGATAAAATCCTCGCTTTCCCATTGGGTCAGTGTTACAGGAACTTAAGCAACAACGCAGGCTTAGCCTGACAGTTAGCTCTCCCTGGACCAGGTTAGTTTCCCAGCATAAGTTGCCATAGTAACTGAGCTTGAACTATGTTGAATTTGCTTTATGGACCCGAATCAACTGAAAATGAGTCAGACTAACCGAAAGAAGCAAGCCTTATTTGGTGTGAGGCTGTATATAATAATAATAATAATAATAATAATAATAATATTAGTAGTAATAATAACAGTATATCTTCTCCTCAGCTGGTGTGAGGCTGTATATAATAATAATAATAATAATAATAATAATAATATTAGTAGTAATAATAATAACAGTATATCTTCTCCTCAGCTGGTGTCAGTGTCCAGGCTGGTGGGGGCGTACGAGTGTGTGTTCACGTGCGGCGTGGCGTGTAGCGGTCGCTCGCTGTATCCCTGCCTGCAGATCTTTGTCAACAACTCTCAGTCTGACAGCGTGGCCCTGCTGCACTTTGACGAGCACCAGCTGCTCACCAACCCCAAGGTGCGCGCACGCACGCACGCACACACGCACACACGCACACACACACACTCTTCCACCAAGAACACACCTGGCTAGCAACACGCTAACAAGCTAGCCCCTCAGCCTCTCACCAACGCCCAGTTCCTATTGGTCAAGAACGCTGCCTGACTCCTGTCATGAATTAATTAATTATTTCAGACCTAGGCCATTCAGTCCCCAAATTAAGATGTCGTCATAGCAACCACCTTACCCTTACAGGTTCCCATTTCAGGTAGGCATATTACCAAAACGAGGACAATCATGAGGTTTGTAACATCACATAAAAATGATTTTACTACATAAAAAAGATGTATAGCTGAGCAGGCAGTTTGCACGTACGTACAAACAGGATGTGTCCGTCTGTGGGTTTAAAATGGAGAGATGCCCATCTCTCTGTTTACGTCACAGTGTCACGGTTGCCATGGTGACCAAACATCAATGACACATCACACGCTATATTTACTCTGTTGCCATAGTGATGCCTAGGCTCACACCAAAACACATGGCAGACAGACAGGGAGGCAGACAGACAGACATAATAGCAATTTAGGAGGCGAGGGGAGGAGTCTCTGACCTTTTTAAGTGAAGTTAATGAGAGGGGGCGATAATTGGACTTTAAACACCAGGTGGTTTCTTGGTAAAACGCCACCTGAGGTGTCTGTCTGGTTATTAATGTTTATGATCTGTCCTTAATCTGACACACACACACGCACACACGCACGCGTGTGTGTGTGTGGGTGACCCCAGGCTGTTGCCATAGCAATCATCACATCCATTCACCTGTTGTGTCACCGTGTGTGTAGTGTTCCTATGTGCCGCCCTGTGAGCGTGACGACCAGAAGAATGAGGCCAGTGTTTTATGGTGGGAACAATATTTTAATGAGCTCAGTGGACAAACGTTCACCTGCTACTTCAACCAGCAGAGAAGGTGTGTACACGCACGCACACACGCACACCACGCACACCACGCACAGGTTAGCTAGTTCATAACTCTTTCAGGCCAGCTGGCGAGAATAAACCCCCGTGCACATCAAAGCGTAACTTTTGTGGCGAACAGCCAATCACGTGAAACACGGTAGAGGTTGGGGGAGTGTCTCAGCTTAGCGGCAAGAGGGAATGATGTGGAAATATGAATAATAATAAAGAAAAATAATTTTAATAAAAATTTAAAACTGATCCACCGCCATGAAAATGTTACAGTGTCTTGTTTACATGGTATTGTTTACATTTTGTTGTTCGTTTTGCAGGCTACAGTTGTGGTCAAAAGTTTACATACTCTTTGTGTGTCAGGGCAGTTTGAGTTTCCAATAATTACTACAACTTTTTCTGTGATGGAATCATTTGAACACATGCTTCTTTGTCATAAAGTTTGGTTCTTTTATGAATTTGTTATGGGTGTGCTAGGACTAGAGACATTTGACCTTTGTTATCAGGATGTGGAGGTGCCCCGACAGAGCAGGAGAGTAAACAGGGGATGGGGGTTTGTGGTTTCTTAGGGATGTGAAGAAGATCTCCTTATTTGGATTTAACAGGCACCTTTTTTGGGTTTCTGTAGAAGAGACTCTGGTTTAAATGCTGTGGAGAAGATAAGGATCTGTATTAGAGCTCTGCTCCTCTGACATATTTTTTGTGTTATTGGTTTAAGGAGAGCTTTGATAGAGACCCGGAGTGCTCCGTATATTGTAATCTCTGCTATCTTTATTAAAACTGATTTTGCGATACTCAGTCACGATTTTGTGAAGTCTCTGTAACTCGATCAACCAACACGCTGAAACTAAGGGACATGAAGTAGCCCAAACTTTCCCTTCAACATACAGCGACTTCAACGATCAATTGTGGTGATGTAGAAAGTTGTATCAATCCAATTAGCTTTGTGACATGACCTCTTTAACCTCTCATGAGTGATCATGCTTGGCTACAGCTGGTGACTTCTCTGAGACCATTTAAATGGCGCTCGTTTGATACACTCATTAGACTCGACCACAAATGCTATGATGGCTAAGTCTAAGGAGCTCAGCATGGATCTGAAGAAGCGGATCATTGACTTAAACAAGGCAGGAAAGTCACTTAGAGCCGTTTCAAAGCAGCTAAAGGTCCCAAGATCCACTGTGCAAACAATTGTTTGCAAGTATAAAGTGCGTGGCACAGTTGTGTCACTGCCAAGATCAGGTAATCAAGATCAGTAATTATTGGAAACTCAAACTGCCAAGACATACATGTTCTTGACAAGTGTATGTAAACCTTTGGCCACAGCTGTACATGGCGTTTACATGTTTACTTGTTGACAGCCCGATCATGTTGTTTACATGTTGTTTACATGTTGTTTACTTGTTGCCAGGCCCGATGACGTGCTGTGGCGCCCGTCACATGACACCAGTGTCCTGTTGCACTGTGTTCTCTGGCCAATCGTGTCGCTCCTGCTGGGCGCGCTCATCGTGCTGCTGACGGTCTGTGCACGCTCGCTGGCCGTGCGCGCCGAGGCTCTGCAGAGGAGGAAATGCTCGTACGAGGGGGGCGTGGCCTGTCATCACCATGGTGATCATGCCCCCGTGACGACGCGCTTGGAGCCCGAGCTGTCGGTGGGTGGGCGAGACCTGCTGCTGTTCTCGGTCCCGACAAGACGCCGAGACCCCTAGGAGGGACCCCCAGGAGGGACCCCCAGGGGGGACCCCCAGGAGCAAGGTCTGAGTGGAACCCAGAACCACAGAGCATGGAACACATTCTAGGTGAACTGAATGGAACATGAGTGAGGGAACACTCCGGTTCTTCTGAAAGAATCTCCTTCCTCATCATCATCATTAAGAGCTGTTGTCCCAAGGAAGATGTTCAGGTTCTCCTGAGAATCCAGCCTTTGTGGGACTCTGACCCTGGGGAGAACCTAGTAGAACAGAATGAACTAGGTCCAAATCAGGGACGGGTTTTTATTTTCTCTAGAATGCAGAGACCCAGCCAGCCATTTTGATTAGCTTATGAATATATGATCACATTAAACTGTACGTGATTTAGCAACATGCCGATGTAGCAGCAAACCTCTTCTCTGAGCTGATGTAGCCATAGCCTGAACCAACGGACGCATGCAGAAGCACTTCAGCAGGGCAGTTCTGAAACGCTGTGGAACGTCAGAACATGGAACCAGAGCAATCTTATTTAAGAAGAAACGCAGAAGATGTCGTAGCAACTGTTGCCCAGGTTACATCTTTCTCCACGCCGTCTAGTGTGTAGGTAGAGATACCACATCGCTAGCTGGCAACGCTTGCTGCTAGTTGTAGCTTAGCTTGCTAACAGTTTGTAGACTTCACCTGCGCTGATGAACGCTGCAGGTGTAGGGACATGCTGTGTGATGTAGTATTGTTAGTGTTCCAATGTTGTCCACTCAGTGACCCCTCCTGATTATTTACAGTGCGGTAACCAGTGACCCACACCAGTTCTAATGCCAGTGCCTCGATCAAAGGCACTTTTAGAAAACCTATAGACTTTGTTTGAGTGTCGATGGTCATGTAACTGGCATGTGAGAGGGGGCAGGATAGTCTAGTGGTCTGGGTGTTGGACTCCAGAAGGGTTGTGGGTTCGAGCCCCAGGGTTGGCCTACCTGTAAGCGTCCTTGAGCAAGATGCCCCTACCTGCTCCATGTAATAGCACCGTGTAATTGTAAGTCGCTTTGGATTAAAGCGTCTGCTAAATGACTATCCTTACCCTGTTTAATCATCTGGGTCAGATATTGGGGCTATTGCCTCAATGTGAAGGGGATTTAGACAAAGGGTATAAAGTGTGCCCATCATGAATAAATAATGACAGCCTCTAGCTGGTTTGAGAGATGTAACATAGTCACGGTTTGTCTTGGTGTTTCTAAGCAATAAGGCCTCGTAATGTTGTCCTGTCTTGTGTTCTGAGCGTTTACCTAAACCTCAACAGCGATCTCCCAGGGGGCGTCTTTACACCCGTATGCCCACCAGGGGGAGCTGACGCCTGCCTGAATGATCTGCTACTCTTACCTTGCCCTCCTCAGCACGCATCTCACTGTGTTCAGTCCCTCTAGGGGCCAGTATGAGTAATGACAGACCAGTTCAAGCTTCCATGACTATTGTATGTGTAAGGAACGTTTTCTTTCATGCCCTTAATGTAAATTTTATTTTATTTTTTTACATTTCTTTTCATCTAGGCTGGTTCCCAAGGCAACCTTAATTTATTATGAATTCGCCCACAGCAGACAGCCAATGTTTTGCCAATCATGTTCCCAAAGCTTCTAAAACTATAAAAATACTTCAAATATATTTTTATGTCCCTTTTTTAAATATTGTTAAACAAAAATGACTAGGTATTTTCATATTACATATTGTACAATAGAACTGACTTGTTTCCAGTAATACCTGCTGTCTTGGGTGGCCGGTGTTTTGTCCCTACTTACTCGCCGTACTGTTCCGTCCACTCAACACCAGTGTGTTTACAGCCAGATGCCCCAGTGCAGCACAGCTGTGTAGCCATAACAACCTGTGCCTGACGAACATTTAAAACTAATAAAAACCTGTTTATCCGTCTATTCTCTCTCTGTGAATTGTGTCTTCTGCCGTCTTTATTCCTGCCTGCACCTACCCACTGTGTTGCATCTAGAGTTTTCATGTGCCTCATTGCGACAACTCTTGCAGTCGAAGCCGTCTTGACGTCACCCCCTGATGGCAGAACGTGGAAGAGTTCCAGAAGGTTCTGGGTCACAACGCTGGTGATAAATCTCTGCCATCAGCAGAGGAGGAGCTCTTCTGGGATCTCCTCTTAACTTGCCCTGCAGCCTCTATCGAGGTTACCTAGTTCTACGTTTAGCTGGTCTACATGAGGGTAACTTCTGGCTCTATCTAGGTTACCTAGTTCTACTGGTTTACATCGGGGTCTAAAAACAAAGTAAGTAATTTTTTCTAAAGTAACTTACTAAAATGATCTAAACTAGAAAAAATACAATGCTGCAGAATGCAATGTGTTTCAGATAATGTGCCAGGTGTTTTGAGCGATAATGCTACCATATCTAAAGTACCATATCTGATGTCAATATTGGTTTTACATTCCATTGCTTATTAAAGTAGCTTCTTCTAAAGTAACTTCTAAAATAAACATTAATAGTAACTCTGCAAATAAGTGTTAATTTCTTAAAAAGTAAGAGACACAAAATTTACACTAATGTAAATACAGTTTATTTTGGAAAAGATATATGAATAATGCATTTTGTACAATAGCTCTATAGTACTACATTAATAACAAACATCAGATGCTATATGATTTTATCAATATTCAGAACTAATAACTAATAATTTTCCTTACTGTATAATACATTTAATAATAATTTAAAACTTTTTTTGTATTTTTATATTCTTTTATAAAGAGCAATTTATTGTCTGTAAATGTATTTAGTAGAGATGTATAAGACATCTCACAAAGTAACTACAGTAACTTGTAATTTTAAAGTGACGTGTCTTTCTAAAGTAACTTTATAAAAGAGCAGTATATTGTCTTTTAATGTAAAAAGTGTGGTAAAACAACAAATTTAATGGATTGTTTGAAAAACAAATTGCATTTTGTCTATTTCGGAATGTATAAATACATTGCTGCAATATTTAAGTCTAACCAATAA
Source organism: Percopsis omiscomaycus (assembly GCA_027575585.1). NCBI lineage: Eukaryota > Metazoa > Chordata > Actinopteri > Percopsiformes > Percopsidae > Percopsis > Percopsis omiscomaycus. The sequence continues at coordinate 7,408 of JAODLI010074009.1, forward strand.
ATCTAGTTGAGGTAAACCAAGCTCATATTTCAGAAGTCGAATATTTCTTTTGCCTGGACAACACAGCTACATACGGAATATCCTTACCATAACATATTTACATACAGCAATATGTGAAACATTTAAATAAACAGCTTATATTGGGCAGTGAGTGATAATAAAAAAAAATACAGCTTTCTTTCCCTGTAATTATTAGTATAAAAAATATATGAACATATTGCCCTGCTACTAGACAACATGCTAGCTAGCTACATTCAGATTTGAAGGGAAATTAATATAATGAGCTCACTTAAATGTAATTTGTTGACTTGTTATGAAGTCAAACCAACTTGTCACCTTTAATAAGATACTGGTTTTGTAATTTTATATTGATAATTGTTTTTCAAGTTATTGTTTAATAATAGTTGGCATTCCATGCTAGCCCGGATCTTTTTAATGACATTAGCGTATAACACAGGTAGGTAAATTTGACGTCTTGTGGGTTGATTAGATTCTTGGTCAAGTCAGGTTAACGTCCCGTGTAGATAAAATCTGTGGAGGTAATATATATATTGTTAAATAACTAATTCTTAATAATACTGAATTCTTTAAACCTCCATTAATCTTTTTTTGCCAGCAGGGGGAGTTAATGAGCTAGGCCACTCCCTGCACCCTCCACTACCTCCCCACACAGAAAAACCTGCCCTATGTACTAAAGAGGCTGAAATAGGACATAGCTCGTGAATCATGAATCACAAAGCCCAAGGCTGGGCTACCCGGGCTGCTAATGTTGCTGTTGATATGAAGCTATCTATGCCTATATAATTTACAGTTGTCTTGGAGTTTGTTGACTTAGATTTTTATTTATGTACAATTCATGGTAATTCTGCTGCAAAATGACTGTTATTAATCTAACATGTCCTGAGAAATGTATTGTTTACAATGTCCCATGTCTGGTCAAATAAAAAATTTATGTGACACAGTTTCAACACTATTGCATTTTTAAACGTGACCAGCAGTCTATATAGCGGCTCATGTGACATCTTCCTGGCCAGATTACCTTGCCAGTATTGAGGGTTGTAGTTTTCGTAGATGGGACAGAGGAGCGCGTCGTCATTACGGAGCTTCTCAGCTCGCAGCACGTCTCTGATGCACTGGTACACAAACAGGTACTGGCACTGTAACACACACACACACACACACACACACACGTCAGAACACAGTAGACTACACACCTGTAATACACACTAGCACACTACAACACACACCTCGGTCTGCACCATGTGCGCTCGGTGCATGCGCAGCTGGAACACAGAGCCGAACACGTCCACGGCCCCTCCAGACGCCACCTGCTGGAGACACCAGTCCACTGCGAGGAACGCCCCCGTACGCCCCACCCCAGCGCTGGGCGAGAGACACAGACCGAGAGAGAGAGAGAGAGAGTGTGCTTAAGTCAGTTTCTAAAGTAAAACTCTTTGCTGTAAGGAAGTGGTTACTTATACAGTACAAAGAGAGGAACACCCACTTTGCTTTTAAAGTAATAACTTCTAAACTAAAGTTAAAAAGTTAGTTAGCGTTAGCTAGTTGGCTAGCAAACCCACCTGCAGTGCACGGCGATGGGTCCGTTAGCAACCTGGTCTGCGTAGTCTCTGACCGTCCGGACGAACTGGACCAGGGACTGGGTGGTGTCTGGAACACCGTGGTCTGGCCAGACCCGATAGTGGTACTGGCGCACCAGCCGAGGATAGCCACGCCCCCGCTCCTGCCACGCACACGCGCACACATAGCATCAGTACCGCTGTCCCTGAACACTCATAGAATGACATTATGTATGTACAGGGTATGTTCATCTATAATTAGGGTTAGGTTGACGCTATAGGGGGACACACACAGGAGGTCAAGGCTAAAGGTTGTAAGCATCCAGGAAGAGGTGTGTCTGGAGGAGGCTAGAGAAGGAGATGACTCAGCAGGTCGTATGTGTGGGGGAGGAGGAGGAGGGGGGGGGGGGGGCAATCCAGGGTGCTGAGCAGCTGATGGCTCCACCTGGTGGACAGGCCGAATGGGTGGGGGGGGTGGCAAGGAGACCAGCAGAGGAGGAGCGGGTATAGTGTTGGAGACGGTCCGAGAGGCGGGTGGGTGCGGGGTTGTGGAGGGATGTGCAGGTGAGGAGGAGGGTCTGATGAGGACTGGAGGGATGCGGACACCGGTGAGGGGAGGGGTGCAGCGGTCCAGACGGGAGGTGACGAAGGCAGTGCCGCACTTCGAGAGAGAGGGGCGGGGCCGGGCGATATTGCGGAGGTGAAGAAATGCTGACACCAAGGGAACCATCGAGGAGGGAGGGGGGAGGGACGGGGGAGAGATGGGGGAGGGTAGAGCTGGGTGTCATCAGCGTTATGGAGGTGCATGACTGTTCCCAGGGCTAGGAGGAAGATGATGAAGAGGAGCTGTGCGTGTGTGTGTGTGTGTGTGTGTGTGTGTGTGTGTGTGTGTGTGTGCGCGCGCGTTACGTACAGAGGAGACAGTAAAGTGACGGATGGTCCACTCTGCCAGGACAGACTCTGATGTCATCACCACCACCAGGTCGCCGTAGTAACGAGGCTCTGAGTCAGCAGGCCAGTACTGGTCGCACTTCACCTGCACACACACACACACACACACACACACACACACACACACACACACCACATTATGTGTTGTGTTATACAGAAGAAAGAAACTGACTTCAGATGATGATCGGTGAAGGTCTCTCACCCGGCCTCGCTCCACACACTGCGTTACCATGACGACGGTGTGGACGTTCTGCTCCCAGACCAGCCTCCAGAAGTCTTCCCGGGTGGAGGGCAGCGGCCCCTGGGTGGCGATGTACTCCCTGCGCTGCCTGTAGCCCTGGAGCACAGAC
>JAODLI010074010.1:0-13662 GCA_027575585.1 Percopsis omiscomaycus
CGTGAGTGACTGGCAGTTTGCAATTCGCAACCTTCACGACTAGATGTCACTAGAAATTACACACTGGACCTTTAATAATACGTCCATTACATTTTTCCTAAACATGAAATATTCCTTAAATGTGCAGGGCGAGACATGGTGAAACTATATAATGATTAGGAATTATTTATTTAAGACAGATGTAGCAGAGAACAGGAGAGTTTGCTCTGTAGGTAATCCTCAGGTACAAAGACTCCTCATTTACTGAGGCAGGCATAAACCAGGTAAATTTAAATAAAATTGTTTGCCGGATTGCATTCATTTATTTTTCTTTAAAAGCTTCATCGGCCGATTGCAATCCTGGCCGGTTCAGGTTTTCATAGCCTTTACAATTTATTTGACGGCTCTAGGTCGTTCAGATGCAGACACATATTTAGTTTTAAATGTACTATTTTCAGTGAGGTGAACAATAGCAAACTGCAAATTTAACTTCTTCCTTGGACACTGAAGAATTTCCATACCGCAGTTATGTTTCACGACAATGTAGTAGGCTACCATGAGAACTAGCTAGCTACAGTCCTAGCCTACAGAGCTAGATGAGAGAAGAAAGTTACTACCTGAAGTCAGTGCGGTGCATATCCATGTAAATATGTAAATATGATCAAATACAATTTGATAAGTCTTACTGTTGGCTCCAGCGGTAAGACTTAAAAACCTTTTCTTCCTTTATACAAAGGAATTAACTGATACTGGCTCAGAGAAGTACCTGGAGGTACAGTAGAGTTACTCAGCATGCTGTATCATGGTTTGAGTCTGTTAAGAATGACATTGGCAACATTTAATTCGATTGAGTTGCTAATGGAGTTTGTTCATAAGCAGAGCCCGACAAAGCCTTTCCCTGTGTGCCTGTTTAACTCCAATCTCAATGATTTGATTACTAAGCGTGCACTGCTGCGTTATTTAAAATATATTTACTAACTGTTGTAGTATTTATCCAAGGTATTTTCCTCATGTACTTGTTTTACCCTTAACAATCTTAACAGTCGCATGAAGTGTGTAAGATCTATTTTTAAATACTTTCCAAGTATTTTCGAATGGATCGTTTTGAGCGGTATATGTATTGCATCCATGCACAATACCTGAGCACTTTGGTGTTTTGCCTCCAATCGCCATGACATCTCTTTGGACCTACCCTTGGCAAATGTTGTACCTCAATTGCGTGAATTCTAAGACGCGATTGGACAAAGTACACATGCATGCGCTCTGACCAATCCAATGTCCACGTCTTAATGGGGAGCCACGTAAATGCAATCCTTCTCCTTGTGGCCCAAATGACGCACCACCACTTTTAATGCCAATGCTTTTCGGATAAGGCTAATCACTATCCTGTTCACCTCTTGCAGGAGATAAGGAAGTTCATTAATGCCATGTCGGAGAGGATCAAGAAGACCAGAGACAAATACGGCATTAACGACAATGGAACCACCGAGGTAGCTGCTTCAAACTATTAATTAGTCCAACTGATTCGTTGACATCTGTGGTTCCCACCACACGTTTGACCTGTTGTCGGTTTTCCTTCGCAGCCAAAGGTCCTTTATCAGCTGGACCGCATAACCCCCTCTCAGCTGGAGAAGTTCCTGGAAATGTGCAGGGACAAGTACATGAGGTAGTACCCCGTGTGGAGCCACTATGGCTGTAGATTGTATGGTCGGGGTAACCTTGGTATTGCTCTGCGCCAGTTCATCCAGCAAATCCCAGCTGTAATCCATGAGGACTGAGGACTGATGACAGATCATTTCATGTTTTAAGTCGGTTTGGCAGAGAGCCCAGCTGAATTCACTGAATGGCAGCCCTGAGCGAGCCCAGTTTGACTGCATATTTAACCACACAGGGCTCAAATGGAGCCAGGCTCAGCGGTGGGGGCCCTGTGTGCCCAAAGCATCGGGGAGCCCGGCACTCAGATGACCCTGAAAACCTTCCACTTTGCCGGCGTGGCGTCCATGAACATCACCCTGGGGGTGCCGCGCATCAAAGAAATAATCAACGCCTCCAAGAACATCAGGTGGGGCTTTTGACAGAAAGACGATCTATAAATGGTTTTTCATTTCAGCCCTTCAAAGTCCATGTCACTAGCATGTCCCATTTGTGCACACAGAAATGATTGCTGTCAAACAGAAACAACACTATGGGCCATTGCCCTTAACCGCCGCATGAACTGAAGCAATATTACGCTTGCCCATGTGTCTACACAGACACGATTTCCACATGGGTAGCCTCTTGAAAGTCACATAGAATCCACTTTGTGATAACATTAGCGGGTCCTTGCCTAAGTCAATGAACCGGTTTTATTTGGGCAGGATAGTCTAGCGGTCAAGGTGTTGGACTCCCAGCCAGAAGGTCGTGGGTTCGAGCACCAGAGATGGCCTACCTGTAAGCATCCTTGAGCAAGATGCCTAACCCCTACCTGCTCCATGTAATAGCAGCATGTAATTGTAAGTCGCTTTGGATAAAAACATCTGCTAAATGCCCTCATTGTAATTGTAATTTGGGACAATTAATTTGGTATAGTATATTCCCATTGGCAGTACAATGATGAGCCCCTCTGCTTGTTTTGATGAACATATTGAAACCTCTCCATGCATCTCTCAGCACCCCTATAATCAGCGCTCATTTGGATGTGGATGACGATGCAGACTTTGGCCGGCTCGTGAAGGGGAGAATTGAGAAAACGCTTCTCGGGGAGGTATGTCCAACTGCTATACCACATAAACCCGGGGAAACGATTTGTTGTGTGTTTACCATTGACATTTGTATCAGACCCTTGAATCAAGCAGTGCTAGCTTGTGAATTCAGCCTTGATTAAAGGCAACACAGGGGTGCGTGTTAAATAGCCCAGTACTGGCTGAAAGAAAGATGTTTGTTAGAGTTTCCTGTGTGCACTTGTGACTAAAGTATACTGTTAGTGCCTAAATACAAAGACCACTGCTGTTTTGTGTACTTATTGCTTGCTAATACAAACGCTCTGAAAGCCGTGTTCAATTAATCAATCCTAATGCACACACTTTGGCTTGTTTTCTCGTTCTCCACAGATTTCCGAGTACATAGAAGAAGTCTTCCTACCCGACGACTGCTTCATTCTGGTGAAACTGTCATTAGAGAGAATAAGGCTGCTGCGACTAGAGGTACCACGTTTTTTCCCCCTTCCCTTTTTAAGTGATCCGTTCCTCCACACAACGGGGGATTGTCTTGTCTGTAAGTGCCAGGCTGACCTCTTTGTCTGACGGCCAGGTAAACGCGGAGACGGTGCGTTACTCCATCTGCATGTCCAAGCTGCGCGTAAAGCCAGGAGACATCGCTGTACACGGCGAGGCGGTGGTCTGCGTCTCTCCCCGGGAGAACAGCAAAAGCTCCATGTACTACGTGCTGCAGTCCCTGAAGGAAGACTTACCCAAGGTGGGGTGGGGTTTATTTATACACTGACTGTAAAGGTGTGTTTCCACTGAACGCGAAGCCAAATTTCGCTTCGCTTTACTCGCGTCAGTTTGAACACTCGATTATTTATTTTTACTCCCGTGAATATAGCGAGCGAATTTTTCGCTCGAGTTGAACATTTTCAACTTGCGCGAATGATGCTAATAAAAAGTTTGCGTCATTCGCGGCGGGGGGGCAGGGCAGCCTAGTGGTCTAGGTGTTGGACTCCCAGATGTAAGGTTGTGGGTTCAAGCTCCAGAGCTTACCTGTAAGCATCCTTGAGCAAGATGCCTAACCCCTATCTGCTCCATGTAACAATGTAATGTAAGTCGCTTTGGATAAAAGCGTCTTCTAAATGATCTAATTGTAGTATAGTTTTAGTGTAGGTCTGATTGTCTGTAAGCTACATATTCTGTAGTTAGGTTGGGTTGGTTAAAACAAAAATGTTCTGCTTGTTTTAGAATGCCTTTTTCACATTGATTTTTCAACCTATATTACTGGACACTAAGGAATAATTCTAGAGATGCATCCTGCTGGAACATCTCTGAAAAGTGCAAACTTTCCTCTTGAGAAAAGAGGAAATACTTTTTTGTATTTTGTAATGTAGTTTAGCGGTTTCCAATGAGCTGTCAAGTGAATCTATAAAAAATATAATGTGAAATCACTACATTTCATGGCTAGATGGATATTGTATGGATAGTGCATGCCATATCTGAAAGTGTTTTTTCTTTGTCATAAATCTTAATTGTTAGCCAGTTTGCCATGTTAACTTATTTCCATCCTAGCATGTTCAACCTAGTATGGAGAAAAATGGAAATGATTTCATTCAATTGCCTACATTTCTGTTTAAAATATAATAGTTTTTATTTAAGACTCAAAATTTCATGTCTTTGACATTTCAGGCACTTGCAATTTGAATCTAACCTCTTATATGTCACAATTCTCATCACTATTTGGATATAAACTCCATTCTCTAACTGTAGGTTGTGGTTCAAGGAATCCCTGAGGTTGCCAGAGCTGTCATTCACATTGATGAACAAAGCGGCAAAAACAAGTACAAGCTCCTCGTGGAGGGGGATAATTTACGATCTGTCATGGCAACCCACGGGGTCAATGGAAGCAAGACCACTTCAAACAACACTTATGAGGTACAAATCAGGATAGAAATGTTAAAGGAGCACTCCTCAGTTTGTGTAAATTCCCTTTGTGGTTGAAACCTGCGTTACAAAAACATTGGCTCAGAAACCTTTGCTGGGTCGCTGTTCGAGTGTTTGCCCAGGTTTCATTTGAATTCGTTTGTCCCAGGTGGAGAAGACCCTGGGCATTGAGGCTGCCAGGTCCACTATTATCAACGAGATCCAGTACACTATGGTGAACCACGGCATGAGCATCGACCGGCGCCATGTTATGCTCCTAGCGGACCTCATGTCCTATAAGGTAAGACCTTCTCCTAGCCGTGTTTTTACGGTCATGCTGCAGTGTTGCTTGCTTGCTTGCTTGCAGTAGATTTTGACAGCCGATGATGAGGTGTGATGTTTGCTGTGCCCAGGGAGAGATTCTAGGCATCACCAGGTTCGGATTAGCCAAGATGAAGGAAAGCGTCCTCATGCTGGCGTCCTTTGAGAAAACGGCCGACCATCTCTTCGATGCAGCCTATTTTGGACAAAAGGACTCCGTCTGTGGTAAATATATATTGTTTTTTCGGGCAAATCATGTGCTTTTATGTAGGACTGAAGAAACTATTGTTTTTATAGAGCTCAGCTAAAGCTAATCCTCTTGTGCTGAAGTCAAATAGTCAAATAGCATTTCATTATTTTAGCATTGATGGCACAACAGCGGTTTTAGTAGCTTTATCATAAAATTGTGTTGGCAAGGGCTTTGATCCTGAAAACACTACCAGTGGCAAACCACCCTGGATTAATAGCAGTAGTATATCCTTGATAAATGAATACTAAACCTCACTGCAATTTCACTGAACCTGCGTGTCTGTTGTAGGTGTGTCTGAGTGCATCATTATGGGAATTCCAATGAACATCGGCACAGGGCTGTTCAAACTGTTGCACAAAGCTGACAAAGACCCCTCTCCCCCTAAAAGGCCACTTCTTTTTGACAGCGCAGACTTTCACATTTCTCTGATCACATAGAAACAATCGCATTCCATCCTGCATCACGTAAAAGTCTCGCCCCCTCTGGGACACGCCTTCATCTTTGATAGCCAGATGGACTTAAAGTGGAATTGAGCTTTTGTTAAGCTCTCGACTGTGCGCCTTTCAATACCTCAATATTAGGTCCTCGCACTGTCATTCTGCAAAAAAATAATCTATTGTTCGTGGACAATGACCAGGGCAGTATTTGAATTAGCCATTTAACTCCATTGGTTCTTTTCAGACACGTTAGAAGTATATTTTTTGAGAAAGAATGGAAGTGAATTGGCAAATTAATTCATTTTCATTTTCTGGTCTAGCACCTACTGCGAACAATGGATCTTTTTCCAAAAGTTAGCGTGAGGATTTGATGTTGAGAAATGGAAGCTACAAAGTTGAGGGTTTAACAAAAAATGAATTTTGATTAATCTGAAGTACTAAGAAAGAAGACATTCTAAACAGTCAAGTGGATCGTGTGTTGGAGCCTTTTGAAGACAGGCTTATATTTAATTTTCTGCCGTATAGCACTTTAGTCCAGCAAGTGCCTGTCGCCATAGGGGGGGGAAAAGTACAGAATGGTTTTTGGCATATTTTTGTAGAGTGCCACCATCTAAGAAAAGTTCTTTTTACAAGCAAACAAAACATGCTTTACATTACGATAAGTATGATATTAATAGGTTGAAATTATATGTTACTAGGTATGCAAATTTGCAAAGAACGCTAGACATAAATATGCTGTGTCAAGAGCTTTTTGTGAAACATTTGGTTTGATCTTTTATAATTCAGACCAAGCTCTTGATGCTCTGATCCTTTAGGGCAATAACATTGAATGCTGCGTGATTTGATTTTGGTTAAGCACTGTATGAGTCTGAGAAAATACTCAATTATGTCTCATTATGTAATGAGTAAACAGACATTCTAGCACTAATGCTAGAGTGCTGCACAATCTCCAATGATGATCCTTCAATTTGTCTGTTCTGCAGTGTGGTAACATTTATTTTGAGATTGTCACCTCACAAATTTGTCAATATAAGTTTAAAACCTAAAGTAGTTCCAAGGCTCTTATCTGTTGGATCAAAGCTTGTATTCTATGTATGTTTATGTATATATTTTGCCTGTGAATAAAATTTAAATTGTGAAAATTTCATTTTCTACATTAACTTAAATCTTTCCACTTGGTTGGAAAGTAATCTGTTTTTCCCCATTTGCAAATGTAATCACAGCTTTCCTCGTGAGGAGAAGACTTGGGAAAGTGCTCCTAGGATGTTTCAGCAACAGTCGTACGCGACAATAGAATGACAATAGTATTTGTCCATGGCAGTAGAAATTGAAATGATCTTAACTGTTCAGCAATCACCACTCTGAAATAACAATCGGTCGTACTCTGGCATCTATTCAGTGTAAGAATAACTACAGCATGAAAGATTTAGGAACAAATTATGACATCCTACAGTATTTATGCCTATGTTTATTCCACCATGTCTTTATTCACATATACTGTTCACACATGAAGTAGAGAGGAGATAAAAGGAAAAAGAAACTTATCAGTAATGTAGTTTATTGTGAATATGTATTCTAAATATCAGTTATAGCACATTCAAATTTCTTAAGGTAGCCTAGTAATGAATATGTAAGATACATATAAATCATACAATCGATCAGCAGTGGTGCAATGTCTAGTTAATTGTTCAATGTCTGGTTATTATGCCATTAGCTTTTAGATGCTAATTGGTTGGCAATGTCAGTTACAAAAGCCAACGAATCAGGAAAGTCCCCAAATGAAATGCTAACCATAAAATTTTAAAGCACAATCTACTTTATTAATTCTTTACATTGAAATTAAAGTCACATAACACTCAAAGGTCAATTCAAAGTCAAGACACCCACAGATAAACCCCCTATTGGAGGTAGTTTATGTAAGCCTTTCGATTTGGCCACACATTTGAGTACTTTACTTTTAAACTGTTTCTCAATTGCTTACCCACTAACACTGGAACTTGAGACACAATGACCAAAACCTGAAACTTGTGTACTTTATCTTACACCAATTCTGCACAAATACAAACACATTTCCTGCTTTTCAGTCATTTTGCCATTCTAATCCACACTTCTTGCAAAACACTACACACAATTCTCTACATTTGGCTCAATCTTAATTAATAAAATCTCTTGGAAAACACTGCCAATCGGAATACTAAACTGAAACCACCAATCCCACCATTGACTCCTCATATGGGCAAACACCTGTTGCTTTTCACATAACAATCATCAAGGTGAGCTCTCTTGTGTTTGAGAACAATGGATGCCAACTTTGCTGAGAGAGGTAGAGCAGAACTGAATTTCAGTTCCAGTTTCGAACCGTTGGCTGAGATGTATACAGTATTTCAGAATAAAAAAACATTCTATTCTTGTATTTGTGTGTTTTAGGTTTGAGTATGAAAACATAACAGTTTAACAGGAAACTGTACGTAACACTGAAAATGCAAAACTGCCTACTGATAAGATTATCATCCATCATAGTGTTAGCCATTGAGCACATCAGTGTTCAATTTAGAAGACATGACATTGCTGGGAATCAGTGTTTGCTTTTGCTACAGATTTGTGGAGTTTTGGGTTTTAGCATGCAATTTTCTGTATTTCTGTTTAGAGTTTTAAGAAAATGAACTGCGTTCAGAAAATGCGTGTAAGCAATTGAGAAAAACTGATATTCACTTCATTTGGCTCTCAGGATGAAAGCTGTGACACTTTATCTGTGAACTGCTGTAATAGCCTGGCTCACTGTAAATTGATTTCTAGCACATTGCAACTCAACAAAGACTCCGTTTATAGACACCACACACAACAGTGCTTGCCAGTTTGTGACTGGAATTACCCGTGTGGTTGAAACAAGCATTATAAAAACATTGTTTTGGTTTGAACCTCATGCCCCTCCCCTACCTCAGTGCTGAGGGATTGGCACTCATCTCTATCCCTCCCTCAAAGGGCGGAGCTCATTGGATCTTGACTTCTCTACCCCTCTGCCCACAGTCACAAGTGTTTTTGTGTACAGTTGTTTTTTTTAAACAAGGAAATTTCGTTTTTATATCACAATTATAACACAAAGCCATCATCTTCAGAAACATCACGTATAGGCTAACGATACACATTTTCTATACAGTATTTTGTTCACATATGCCTTCTGAGCTGTGTGAAACGAAAAGCAAGGGCAGAGCCTATTTACACTGTGCATTTGTAACCATGGATAAATTACATTCTCTTTACGATAAATTCCGTTCGCATTCGTGTCTCACCATGACATCTGACACATCAGATAAGCACCTGTAATGCTAATTAGAGCTGAGCAAATATGCTGTTACACATAATGTGATAAAAACACACATTTGAGGATCATGACATAACCATGATAAGCATAGCCTACTTCATTTTAAGTGTGCATTTTGTGTTCCCTAGATTTGCATTCAAACAACATGGTGCTGGAACGTTTGCCGAAAGTGATGTAAACAAGTGATGTTAGACACAACCACCAATTAAAATAATTGTACCAATAAACTTTTAGATCAACACATAAACACGATGTACTCGATCAATTCCTTTATCTCAGTTGCTGGAGACAATTTCTGACATTTCAGTTTAAAACTTAAATGGATAGTCTCTAAAGTATTGGCCCCATCTTACACCCAGCGCAAACGTGACGTAAGCGCAAGTGTTTTTGCTAGTTTAACCCTTACGTGCTCGCCCATTCTAATTTCAAGTGTTTTTGCGTAAAAACATGCAAATCATTAAAAAATTGAAAGATTATTATTGTGTGCTTCAAGATATTATATCCTGCTGGAATCCTGCTGTTGCCATAGATGGTATGCTCACACGCTTTCACTTTAAGCACGAGCAATCTGTTTCCTCTGCAGAGAAGCGTTCTTCTCACTAGGCCTACTTGGCAAATGCGTTATGCCATGCGCTTTAGACCGTGCGCTTAGATCGTTAAAGTAGGGCCCTATATCTCCAGAGTTTATCTACGACTTAACATAGATGTCTGAATATCTAAATATTGGTGTTGACTGCTGATTATTATTGAAATGTTGCTCATTCGTGTTCATTTGACCCTCAAACTGCTTTCATTTTCTCTAGCTTCCTTCTTTCCGACTTAAAAATACTGTATATTGTGTCAGTATGGCAGATCTGGTTCCTCACTAGACCTCTTTGAAACGTGTCTGTTGAGCCACTAGGTCAACTGTCTGATCCACAATGCAAAGTAGATTACAGTGTAACTACCAATCATTTTATGAGTGAGGAGCTACTCTCAGGGACTTCGGAGTGGATGGTGGAGATTTTATTTCTAAGGAGCTCTCTCCATTGGATGAGCCAGAGGGTCCAGTCTCTGTTGTGTGAATCTTTGAGCCGCCATGTTCCCCAGTCTCCATGAAGGCTTCTCTGTTCATGGGTTTGATGAACTTCACAGTCATCTTAGGCGCTTCCACGGCGGCGCCCTGCAGGTTGGGTTTTCGGAAGCAACAGGAGAGAGTGGACATGCAGCTCTTCTTGAAGTTTTCATTCATGAACGCGTAAACAATAGGATTGTTGAAGCTGTTGAAGAACCCTATGGCCTGAACAGCGGCGATTATCGTGTTAAGTGTGACCTCATCGTATTTCTTCTCCAGGTCGTCTGCATGTTATGGACAAACAGTGCATTATAGAATATTCGAAAGCATTGATAAGTAATAGCAGATAGCATTAATAAGGTGAATTACTTTGAATGAATAAGATGATGAGATCTTGCATATTGAGTAATACTTACTGTACTCAAAAAGCATGTGTACGGTGTGGAACGGAGCCCAGCAGATTGTGAATAGGAGCACAACAGTGATCATCATTTTAACAGCTCTTTTCTTTTTCCTGTAAAACAAAAGCAAGGTTAAATCCTTTGACTCAAACACTTATACTGACATAAAGTGCCATTAAAAATTCTAATGCTAATTCAAAAGAGATTGCTACAAACAACTGTGACAGTGCATACATAAAAACCACACAGGTGTGTAAAATGAAGCCTTGAAGCCTTACGCCTTTTTACGTTTACCTAAAACCTTTAATAAGAGATGTAGATACACTCTGTACATTCTTTTAGCACACATCGCTTGTGAATGAGACCAATTAAAGGAAGATCTGGCTAAATGATCATGTAACATCTAAATCTTAACTAGTATAGCTTTATAACATCTTATACCTCTGGATAAATGATTATTTAACAGTAAATGTTTCTTTCTTACATGTATGGGTTGTATGTCGCTGGGGGTCGAGCATACCTTGAGATCTTACTGATTTCTCTGTGGTTCATTGTATTGAGGACCGATGAGTCTCCCACCCTCTTGCGGATCCAGAGCTCAATGCCGATACGCGTGTAAAGGAACAGCATGGCCGCGAGAGGCAGAAGGAAAAGGGCGACCATTATAAAGGTTGTGTACAGCTGTCTGTGGGTCAGAGAACGCCAAATCTCCTGGCAGCACACGTGGTAGTGGTCGTACAGGAAGTCGTACTTGACCTGAGAAAAACGTGAAGAAAATCCTTTAGTTCCTAGCATGAAGTACATTATACATGTACTGTACAGTATAGCTACTGTAGTATATACTGTACTGTATGTATGTCCAGTAGGCTATTTAAAGAGAAAACATGTAATGAATGTAAGTTTTGTAAGGGTGGCGTTGCTTACTTCTAGCTGTTGTACAAACAACATTGGAGATCCCACCATCAAAGATGCAACCCATACTGTCCCTACACAAGAGAAAAGTTTCATGTTTACACGAGAGCAGCAACAATTTAACAAAAGTTAAATTCCGCTTCAACCATTAAACTATTAAGTCCGACTCCTCTTAAAACAACAGGGGCCACAGCAAGCAGATTTACTTCAAAATACTTTCTCTAGTGTCCTCTGCTGGCTAAAGGCTACACACAAAATGCCTACCTCAATGGCATGCTGTAAATCTCCTATTTCGGGCAGCATTGTAAACATGTATACTACCTGAGTAGAATTAGTATTTTGCCTCTAAATGTAAAAATAACTACTTCCCGGCGCTGTTGTGCTTGGATTCAAATTGAAAATATGTTATTGGCTGAAGCTTAAGCCATATGCACACAACCCCCTGGAGTCTCAATGGATGTATGTATGGGTGGTCCGGAGACCTGCAATTGCATCCCTCTGCCCCCCAGTTGCTAGAATAATATAGGACGCCATACTATGCCTATAACAGTATTAATGGTATTTTCTCCACCCAGCCATCCAGCAGTATTGGTTTGTATCCTTTTAGAAGAACACACTTCATGCACAAAGGAAAACATAAACACAAAACTGACCCTCATCAAACAAACAAAGAAAAGAAGAGCGTCATCCATCAATACAATACCTAGCATTTTGTATGCTCTTTTAGATGTGTACTGTCTTCTCATTTTCAGGGGGTAAACAATACCCTGGTATCTTTCAATAGCAATGCAAGTCATGGTCAGGATACCCGTCACTATGGCGGTGGTCTGCACAAAAGGAACTGTTTTGCAAACCAGGACACCTAGGGAAAAGTTTGATCAGTGACACAGAGATGTGAGACTTCAGTTCTGATTCATCAGTTTAGTCAGTGCAATTTACACTGATTCGACTCACTCAATCCAAGAGACGATAATGTCAATCAACAAATGGGAAAACATCGTCCGTAAGGCATGTTTTGAAGAGTGTGAGATAAAAATATTCAAAAATAATGAGACCACCCTAAGTTCCTAATTACTTATTATTATGAAACTATTTTGATAGCAGCATGTAAGCCACCTGTTGCTATCTTGCCCCTTGTTACCTCGAATATAACATGGACAATGGTGATCATTTGCAAGTCTGATCTGTAAGTGCATAGTGTTATTAACAAATGACAGACACAAAGGTTGTGTTGCCAGTATAACGGATTATTCATAAACATAATCAATGTTCAGTTGACTCAGCTAACTGCCTACATATTTAACATGTTATGTTGACTGGCTTACTTACTTATACAATATTGTTGTTTTTACAACATTAGTGATGTCCAGACGATATTGATAATGTAACATGACACCAAACTTGAATGTTTTTCAAATTATTTTTAAGTAGCTAGTTGGTTAAATCAAGGATGATAAAAGTAAAGAGGTATTTAGTTACATTTTTGATTTTATTTAAAACGTAGTGTACCAGTGATTGACATACTCGATCATTTAAAAATAAAGCCGATATCGATATTTTTTAACAAAAAATGTACTTTTAACAACTAACCTCCAAGCCATTCCGATGAGATGTTCTGCAGAAGGGTAAATGGTATGCAGAAAAAAGTGATGAGCAGATCACTCACGGCCAGAGAGCATATAAAGATATTCGTCGCGCTCTGCATCGCTCGCTTCTTGAGCACTATGTAGACCACCAAACTATTTCCTACCAGAGCCAGGACGAAGATTATGGCATACATAACGACGAAAGTAGTCTTGGCGCTGTAGGGCAGCTCGGGGATGTAGACCAGGGGCTGGATTTTGTACGAGTCGATAAACTCCTGTCGAGTAAGATTGTAGTACTGAAGCATTTCCTGCAGTACTTCTGGAGTGATTTTGGTTGACCCCTGCCCGTATTCGGTGGACGTCGCCATGCCCTGCCGCTATAACACAAGGCTCTCCGCCAGAATGTAGAAAAACTTAATTTAATGTGCTCTTGAGGATCGGCAAGAGCTTTCTGCTCTGCGATTCCTTCTGCACCCTGTACAAGAGAACCGTGAGGTGAGTGCGTGCGCGCGTGTGTGGAGTGGAGACACTTTAGTGATGTCGAGAAGCTCGATTGATTTTTCAAGCAAATAAAACGTATTGTTGGATTCTGAACATCATTTCCTTTCATTTTCTGAAAGTGAAAAGAAATGTGCACAATGTTCTTTACATGTGTTCTGTACATTTCCTTTACATAATTTCCTTTACACTATTCCTATTTCACTATTTCAATAGGATTACTATCTATCTATCTATCTATCTATCTATCTATCTATCTATCTATCTATCTATCTATCTATCTATCTATCTATCT